>JAQBSW010007589.1:0-10000 GCA_029291075.1 Eudiplozoon nipponicum | reverse complement strand
TTTTCTTCTTCAGTTTGTTGCCAATCTGATCGAGTGTTTGTTGAGTCTGGTCGAGGGTGTGTTCGGTCTTGTCTGGATACTAGTAAATTTATGTTGAATTTTGTTATTCGTGGCCAGTCGATTAGAATATCATTTTGATGAAACTTTTGAATATTTAGGTCAGGTGCTTGTTGTTTTATATAAAGGGCTTCATAAATAAATAATAATTTTTCTGATTTTGCTTTATTTAGAATTGAGAAATTGGTCAAATTGACTGGGTGCCCCGTTTCCAATATATGATCGGAAATAGCTGATTTTCCTGACGGTGCCAAACCTTCTTAATCAATTTCTGCGGTAAATGTTTATCAATCGCTTTTTCGTAAGTCCAATTTATGTTCTAACACTATGATATATATATATATATATATATATATATATATATATATATATATATATATATATATGCGTTGCGGTAGTCAGTTTGCGTCGTACTCTGATGATGATCATGGAAGGTCGAAACGCGTCAGTACGTGTGACCGACGGTAGTTTTGCTATGTTACGCAATTAGTTTAATATCACATTCGCAGACGTGGTTTTAGTAACAGTTATCATCGTCCGCGCAATCATTTCTTGTTTACTTGAATCATTTCTGGGCGACTTCACATTTTTCAATGAAGTCTTTTAATTACTGCAAATAAATTTAACATTTCTTGTCATTAAGTTTAATCTTTTTCGTTATTCTTACGTGCTGGTATTTCGAGCACTTGAAGTAAACATTAGTGTGAATATTTGTAAAATTAATTCTTGAAATCTTGTGAATATGCATTTTCAAATGGACTTGGTTGCCTTTTTGATTGTTTAACTCAAAATTTGCCAGTTCTTCCTCTGAAAAACATTACTTCCTGACTTTATGATATTTTCCTTTTCTTTTGGCAATTCCACCTCGAAGATAAATATAATCTGTTCTTAGTTAATACCATAAGCTTTAAACACTTGAATGTAGCTCCTTTATGCGGTGCTGCTGGTTAAATGCAATAGGATTGGTGTTTATGCTAAGTCTGAAAACTTTCTTGAATAATTATAATGCTCTCGTTATATATATATATATATATATATATATATATATATATATATATATATACTATTGTGTTAGTTAGCATTGAAGTCGCATTGTCGTAGACTATATGATGTTAGCTTCACTATTGCAGGTTTACACATCTGTCTAGGGAGATTGTACCGTCCTATTATCCCACATTCTTCTACCAAATATATAGTGGTTAATGGGCGTAATACTGGCTCCTACTGATGAGTCGCCAGTAAGCACGAAACGAATGTGCATGAGATTATACTTTCCGTTCATGCTGCCTTTGGTTTATCCTTCTGGTCACAACTGAACTAATTTGTTACTAGGTTCGCAACACCTAATACATACTTGCATATATATTAGTTCTCCGCAACAAACAGTATTTAACTTTTATAAATTAAAATGCTTGTTTGATGCCAACTCTCGTTTCTATACTATCTTATCTAGAAATTGAAACACGTCAAATTATTCTATAAATATCAATTCATGTTTCAAACTTGGACTATACTTTCGCCGTGTAGGTAAATGTAATAATTAGACATTGATTTATGTAGACGCTCACGAATAAAACCCCCTCATTAACTTATATTTCTACATTGTATTGAATGTTTTTAAACTAATATTTCTTATTTACACGTATAACCGCGTTTATTTGTGTGGTACTAGTTGCGCATTTCATTTAAACAGGGCTATCGCGATTCCACTCCAACTAATATGTTCTTTTTTCTTTCGATGGATGAGGAATCGTTGATCTTTGACTTTCAGCATAAATTATACTAACCTAATTTTGTTTAAATTTAACTCGCTGAATTGTTTCAAGCAGTTTGCTTTTTGTCACCTCAGGCATTACACGACTGCGTTGCTTTCAATTTAACTTAGAAGTACGTCATTTGACGAGTTGGATGCTTGTTTGACGTTTTGCTCATAAAATAAGGACTTTTGCGTAGTTAGAAAGTTCTTTCTAAAACTATAGCTTCAACTTGTTTTGCTAACCTAAGTAATAGAATAGATGTTCAGCTTCAATTAAATAAGTTTGATTTTAGTTACTGTTACCTGACCTTTACCAGATATTTGCTACAATCATTGCATAAAAATTTGCATTCTGTGTTTAAGCGCAAACACCAGAGCCAGTAAATTCTAGTTCGTTGATGAGTCGCCGTGTAAGTTTGTCGCCAGATCCAATTCATGAAAGATTTCCACGCATACCGAAAACAAAGATGCGCCCATTGCACCAGGTGCTGGAAGAGGTAGACACTCTACCACCAGTTAGGCCCAATTCATCGTCCGACCAGTTGCCCAGTCAAAGAGCACTGCCTAAATTAGATCCGGACATGGCTGCTCTAACAGACATCATCGAGCAGCGCCGCAACCAGCTTCGGATTCTTGAGAAAGAGCAGACACGTCGACTGGCTGAGCGAATAGCGAACGACGCGGAAGAGAAACGCATTAAAGAGGAAGAGAAAATTTCGCAGCGAGAAAAATATGAAGCCAAAGAAAAACAGCACACCAGGTAGGTAGCAAATAGTCTTCTAATGTGCATGCTAATCCATTGAAATAGAAATTCTGCTCTCATATTTAACATAATCATCGGGTTTTGCGCTATCAGACAGTAAGATTTAACGTCTATAAGGCAGAGTTTAAAAAGTTACGCACTTGATTTGTCATATTTTGATTTTTCAAATTTTAGTGCATACTATGCTTATTTGAGCTCTTAGACATTCAAGGTATGCTTGCGACCACTAGCTATTTTTGTGTTATTTACCTTTTTCCTCTGTGAATCAGGGTAAATAATCGACCACATTATTATAAATGCACTCTCGCATGCATATTTGCTCAGCGGACAGAACGCGTTGCTTACGTCAAAAGGCTCAAGCTGATTTTAAAACACATAACTGCATCAAATATTAATATGATTTTTTCAATAACACATAGATAAAGAGAAATTAGTTAAAATCAAATATATGTTTCTATCGCATATTTTGCTGAAATATAAAATCCAGACTATTTAATAATATAATTTATTTGACACTTGATGAGGATATGCGAAAGAAGTACTTATATTTGTTGGCAAACTTTCTTTTTCTTTCCTTTATGAATATATTAGTTATTAAAGTTAGCTAGAAACTATGCGCAAATTATTTTATTTTTAATGCATCCTATTTATTAGAACTCAATCAGTAATGTAACAAAAGTTACTATCACAACCTTCTGCTTTTAATTTTATTAATATTAAAATAAGATGATACAGGTATTGCCGTCCAGATGGGACTCAGCGACAATCAATGATCTATCACACCCTTTCATTCTCACTATAGAGTGCGACTACAATTCATGTAAATCAAGGTTGCGGATTTGAGAAAATCACCAATTCCTTTTCATTTTACTCAACGCTTTAAAATTATTTTGGGTTATTGCTTATATAAAACTCAACAACTTTATTTTCCGTCACATATTACCACTCGTGAATTCTAAATTAACTTTTACACTGTATGCCTGGTGTTTTAATCTATTTAAATAATATTATCTCATGGTAAATTTCTTTCCTGGACATTTTCTTTTAAAATAATAGTTATTTTTTAAATATGATAGCCCTGCTTTACTTATAAAGCCTTGCCATTGATTATATTCAACATTTCGCATTGTTCGTCTAAAAGTCGAATAAATCGTTGTTAATTGTTTGCCAAGACTTTAGAAATGGCCTTCAGAAAGATTAAAAAATTCTCGATCCTGAAAGATTGGACATCATCGTTCAGATTTTACTTGTTAAGTCATAATTTTGCCAAGAGCATTAAAAATAGTTCGAGTCAAATGAACTTTAGGTCCAACTCGTCGTACTTTTCATGTTTCTATTTTAAATCTAAGTTTAAAATGAATCGGAAAATTTGAGCTAAATTTATTTCTTCTATTTGGATATCACAAACATTCATATTAAATTCAATTTTGCATTAGGTACTGCGCACCTAGTAACAAATTCGTTAAAATATGACCAGAAGGATAAACTAAAGTCAGCATGAACGGAAGGTGTAATGGCATGTGCGAATTCTTTTCGTGCTTATGGGCGGCTCATCAGAAGGAGCCGGTTTTGCGCACTATACCCATTATATATTTGGGAGTGTGTATGGATTTTCTTGAGTAACAGGTGTGCAGAAGTAGTTGTAAATCTCAATTTTGGTGAACTTTAGCATACCTTGAAATACGCTGGGCTGGTAGCTTGTACCGACTCGGCAATTATAGTGTTGGTACCATGTATATTTTCGGCAACCAAAGTGTTGGTACCATGTATCCATCTGCAAACATAATGTTGGTATCAGGTATTGACACAACAACAATTGTGTTGGTAGCCTTTACAGGAATGGTATATATAATAAATATAATGATCTGATTTGGAAGCCGCATTGTCTAAGTATTCACACGATGTTAGCTCCACTACTGCAGGTTTACACATTTGTACAGGAGATTTTGCCGTCCAATTGTCCCACATTCCTCATCCAAATATGTAGTGGGCGTAGGGCATGATATCGGCTCCTACTGATGAGCCGCTCGTTAGCATGTAACGAATATACACATGAGATTATACCTTCTTTTCGTGCTGATTTTAGTACATCCTTCTCACCATATTTGAACTAATTTGTTACTAGGTGCGCAATGCATAATATACCACTGCATATATATATATATATATATATATATATATATTGTTTCTACATAATAAAAGGTATCTAATTGATATTAAATGTCAAATTTTCTTTGGCAAAATGTGAAAAAGCCAGATATTTATTTTATAGAAGTACATTCTTCAGGTCAAAATAGACGAGAGTTCCACAAAAGTTTTAACCATCCTAGATTTCAAACAAATAAATAAAGCAATATTTTAAATTATCTTTATTATTATTATTTATTGCATCAGATTCAGATATACAATTGTCTCAAGTAAACTTTGGCTGTTGATGGATATTTAGCTCATTTGCAGTGATTCCTAACTAAAAAACGTGTTCTAATTAAGGCTGCAATGCCATAGAGATTGAAAGAAAGTAAATAAAATATGACGTCTTATATTTGTCTATTTCTGGTTTTGAATTCAATGTTGCGCTGTATGGAGCATTTACATTATATTCCTCACGTCAAGTGTGGAATAATATAAAGGTGAAGACTACCGCAAACTCCTCTATCGTTCCCATTCTTGCGAACAATTCCGGTAATATTGATAAAAGGTTGGTCAATTTCATTTCCTAAAACCACAAGAACATAATAAAAATTGATTTAAAACTAACCACAGTTTTTTCCCATTTCATGCTGCAAGTACACCCATTAATGCACACGTAACAGCTTAATTGTCTAAGTATATGTGCCATGTCTATTTCTTATTGGTATCAATACCACCATTCATATTATAAATTAGTATAAGCTTATAAATAATATCAATTATTTAGTATGACGAACATACGCTAATTGAATAAATGAAAGCTACTTTATAAGTTGATAAATTTTTATGAAACAATATGTTGAAATGTACGTTGAGTGGTTATGCTTTGTTAAACGCGTGAATGAACAATGGGTTATTTTGTTTTGTGCGTCATATTAAAGTGTGGTCTCGGCATTGGCGTAAGTAATTAAATTTCTGTAGATCTTGTTTTTTGCGCTAAATGCCGTACTGATATTCGTTCTCTATCAGCCAAATACTTATCTTGGCCCAGTGTACCATCCGTTTCAGAAAATATGCATATTTGTTGAAGGAGTTGCAATGATGTGCACCTGGAATAATTGTAATTACCTGATCTGCGTTTTGACCAACGCAGCTTTCATTGTTCCAGTAATTTTCTTTTATCAAGATATTTCGGCCTAGCTTACCGTAGGCCTTCATCAGTTGCATTTCACGAAACAAATGAAGCTGCGTTAGACAAAACGCAGATCAGGTAATATGCATATTTGTTTGCCGTCAAGATGATTTTGCTTGTTTGTTTCTCTTTGTGTGTCAATTTGCTCAAGTTTGCGTATTTTGAGTTAAACGAGTTGTGTCTTGGTTCAGCCAAAACGAGAGTCTACTCTGTCTTTGTCATGTATTTATTGTGGTCTTTGGTAATGTCTGTCTGATTTTGTTGCTGAAATATTTGTGACGAATTTTACATCTAGAGAGGTCTGTTTGCGCAGGTTTCGGTGAATAAAGGAGTTAAATTTTACATTTTTGCGCCTAGGTAAATTCTGCTTCGTAATGATGGTTCCTTTCAACTTTAGATGAAGGTAATTGTCAGTGTAATATGTAGTTATGTGTTTATTTGTAAATTTGATATATATATATATATATATATATATATATATATAACAACAATTATTGCGAAAAATGATAACAAAAGCATCTGTTTCATGAGTTATCATATTTTATCGGAGAGCAATATAATATTTTTACTGATTGATGTACATTGCTTCAAATAGAACTTTTGACGACTTCTCACTGTACGGAAGGGATCGTTATATATATATATATATATATATATATATATATATATATATATATATATATATGCATATATATGCATATATATGCATATATGCATACAAATTGCAGCCACGCCTATTCTGATATTAACACTGAATTTTTAGAAAAGAAATTTACAATAACGACCGTAATTGATCAATTAAGTGTATGATAAAGCTAATAATGGTAGTCGGTTTTGCACCAAATAACAGTAAGAAAATTAACCACACATTTTCTGGAAAACTTCTTTTAAATCTTTGGGCGTTTCCTCAATTTTCTGTCATATCTAATTTTAACGTTCTGCAATATAGCCGAATAAAAGATTTAGAAGAGGAACTCGCTCGTCGAAAGGCAGAGGTTGAAGAAGCGCGAATGCAACTTAACGCTGTTCAGGCAGAATGGCGTCTTCGATTGCAAAACAAGGAGCACAAGTTAATTGAAATGCGGCAAGACCTGGAGAAATCCACTGACGATGCGCATGCCGCTTTCGAAATGGCACGCCAGCTTGCAGAGACCGCCGACGCTGACATTGCTCGACACAACTCTGAAAAGGCAGCTGCTCGCGCGTCTTTTATGCAGGCCAGTGTGAACGATGCCCAGAAGGAGTTGCATAGACTTCAAGAAAATGCAACTCAGATGGAGCGGCAAATGGAGGAGCGCTGCCATGAAGCAGAAGCTCGACTCGCCTCAGCTAAGCATAAGCTTCAGGAATTGATAGAAAAAGCGAGGTGATGAAAGGTTGTAAGAAGTGAATTCTACTAACTAATCACCCTTGTAATTTTAGTGTTTAGAAAGCACATTTTTCAACTAGATGGTATAAAACTAAGATTTAGATGAGAAGTTAGAAAGACGTTCACAATTTGCCAACATAAGTTCTGAAAGATGTATGCAAACATTTATAAGATACGTGATAATTTGCTGGTCAAATTATGGAAGCTCATTATATTCTGCCACTTCGGTCCGCGGCATAAAATGACAATCTTAGAATTAACATTTATCTACTGGGTTTTCGATATTTTGTTATGTGTATAGTTTTATAAATAAATATCGACATAGCTGCATTTTTTCAGGCCTATTTTATCCAGAATTTCTAACCTTTCTAGAGTTCGAGTACAAAACTTCACTTAAATCGAAGTTGCAACCGCCTGACACAATATGACTAACTTTACTGAACAATAGTTTTCATGGTAATTATGCGCAAAATCATTTGAGGGAAAACTGACAATTCCAGTTTTTTACGTGCTTTGACCACGAAAGTTCCAACAATGACTTGATGACATTTCTAAAAAATCTTTTATTCTCCACACTAAGATAAATTAAAGACAAGAACCAGAAACATAATGAATTAAGAAAATTTGACGATTTAATTTGTGAATTATATGAATAAAGATAGAAGCAATAACATAACTGCATATTATGTGTGATATATATATTTTTCAACTTAAAGGAATAAAATACAATACTGTTGAAATCGTGAGATATGGTCTATATTCGATAATTGTACTTCTTAATAATTGCTGCAATGTATGTTTCAGCAATGGTTTTCTCTTCCTATCGAAAAGCAAAATTTTAATATGATTATCAAATATGCAGACCGTAATGCATTTTACCCTAAACAATTAACAGTTCCTTCCAATTGGCTAAGAATGTACAAGGTACATACATCACGTTTGAAGTTGAAATTATATTTGGCGCTTTCTGTGCCAATATGTGCAAGTCTAATGGCAATATTATGCTTATTTCAGAATACAACAAGAAAAAGAGAATTCTCTCAGAGCAGAGCTGGAGGCAATGAAAGCGGGAAAATTTTATAAGGTTAGTTAACTTTGTTCTGCATTTATGACTATTTTTAGCTATTCCAAATGCTTCGCATTCTAATTTTCGAAAAATTACAATAAAATAAGTTCAAACGAAACATTTTTTTCTTTAAGAATAACAGATTAGAATCAAAATGTGATATATCGGTACCTTATACCTACACTACGGTTGCCGAATTGGTGAATGGTACCAACACAATGGATTTCGAGGTGTGACAAAAATTCACCAAAATTGAGAAATACTAATTCTGAACACTTGTTATTCCAAAAAATCCAAACACTCTGGCCGTGGTCCATAACAGTTATCACTTTTCGTGGTAATCATGAGATCATCCAAATAAGTATACAAACGTTAGATAATCATTTTTTTAAGTAATGCTTAAATTTTGTTGTACCCTGAGCAGCGCTGTTTATACTTGCTTTTCTCGCAGTTTGCTTGTGCAGGACAATTGATAGCACTCGTAATTCGGTAAAATCGTGAATCCATTAAATTTGAAGGTGCACGGTTGGTGTTTGGCATTGATTGATTGGTTCTCACTTTTCCCTTCTCTATGAAGCCGCCCATTAGCTGCTTGTCTGAAAATCTGGTTTCAACGTCATTTTCAATGCAACCGAAGTCATGCATTGCATGAAAATTTCAGTCATACACAACCTTACAAATTCAGTCATACTCCCTCTTAGACGAATAATTGCGTGTGCTGTTTTAGACGTAAAGTTTCAATTAGCCAGCTTTTGCTGCTTTTTATAAGAAAAACACCATGCCACGTGTAGAAGTGATTTCGTATTCTATTATATATATTTTTTCATTGTACTCTTCCTATGTGCAAACACAAAAAGAAATTTTATCAGATACAAGAAACATTTCTTTCTCATTATTTCCTCAAGTATCTACTAATGAACATAACTTTATATATAAATTAGAAAGCAAAACAAGATAGAAATATTTAAGCATAGAGAGATTGTGAAAAAACGGAAATCAAACAATTGCGTGCGTCACATCCAGTTCAAGCTCAATGCCTGAACATGCTTCTTCTGCTTGCATAAATCCGGCTGCAATTTGTTTATCCATGAGGCTTCGTATGTGGCTGGCTACATTTTGTTTTTGAATTTAGTAATTATTTTGAATGCTACGTCTGGAGAACATACGTGCGATGTTTCAAAGATGTGTTGTGCAATTGCACACGTGTATTCCCCATTTGATTTAAAACAGGCGTTTAAGTTACAATGTTCCCTCATTCGAGTAATTAACCGTCTGGTCGATCGGCCTACGTAAGTTGATCGACAACTTGCGCATGTATATTGGTAAATAATATTTGATATCGACATGAACGGCTGTTTCTCTTTGATTGCTAGTAAAGGCAAGTGTATTACTCTAAATAACACTCGTAGTTTAGCTGCATTAAATGTGCGTGTTAATGCTACTTCAACTTTCTTTTGTGCCATTCAGGAGCAAGCAGAAGAAGCATGTTCAGGCATTGAGCTTGAACTGGAGGTGACACAAACAATTGATTGGTTTCCGTTTTTCACACTCACTCTATAGTTACAAATTTCTATCTTTTACCTGATTATCGGATCGCAACCCGATAATCAGGTAAATGATCTATTCCCTGTCGCGCAACATGTTTCTTTTAAATTTCTATCTTGTTT
>JAQBSW010007588.1:0-39864 GCA_029291075.1 Eudiplozoon nipponicum | reverse complement strand
CATTCATGCTGTCTTTGGTTTATCCTTCTGGTCAAAACTTAACTAATTTGTTACTAGGTTCGTAACACCTAATACAAACTCGCATATATATTAGGTCTTCGCAACAAACAGTATTTCACTTTTAGTATCGCGGTTTTCCTGAGTTCAGAATTAAAATATTAGCTGTTTTATAGTTTATGCATACACAGTTGGAAGGCTTTTCTGTATTGTCTAAAGTTTGGTTCGTTAACTATGTGAAGAATAAATTCATAAATATGTAAATAAGAATAGAATTTTTAAAATTAGTTTAAATAGGAGCAAAAGGGTAAGCCAAAATCGGCATGAACTATAGACGTATTAGTGTGTACACGAGCGTTTCATGCTTAATTATGAGTCAACAATAGTGGCCAGAATTACAGTTAAAGCCAACCGTATATTTTCAAGTATGTATTAGGTATATGACCAAAATAAATGAACCAACTCACATTTATTTTTCGAAATATTATTCTCATAATTGATTTAATTATATTGATTAGCTAAATCATGTCTGAAGTCTTGAAATCTTCCACTATCCTCGAAAAATTTAACCAGTCGTTCATTAGCGTAAGGCCAGTGCCAGTTATACGAACGGATGCGTTTACAACTTAGTTATCCTCAGAGCATAAGCGAAAATATTAAAGATTTTGCAATGTCGCGTTTTGCGTACGCGGGTTTTAGCTTTGTATTAACAGTTTTACAAATTGTTTACGTCATTTGTATAGGATAGTCAGATAAGAAGAGCTATTGCATTTGAGATATTATTTACCATTTACATCAAGATTCCTGCCTTTATTTAATCACCAACTACATAATTTACCGATGAAGACACGAAATCTGGGAAATACTAGCGAAACTCATAATTTCATATTAAGCTTACATTTAATAATGCGACATCTCTTGTGAACACGTTTTCTTTGTGATTGCATAGAACACATGCATCAAATATTACAATTGTGTACAATTTACATGAAAGTAATGAGATGAGAGAAATGCGCTCACGCACATTTTGGAATGATTGCATCACGCGGTTCTTCAATATGTGATAGACATTCTGAGAAACAGTCCTTTAAGAAATATCTTCGACCAACTTATGATGATAGCATTATCACAAGGTTTAATCAGTAAAGATCAAGTAAGATGCAGATTATAAGATTTGTTTAATTTAACTGATTAATTAAAATTTGCTCAAAATTTTTCGACGTTTTACTTAATTTCTGTAGGCTTAGATTGTCATTTCGGACAGGCAAATCAGACGAGGAATAAAATTTGTTTATATTTAATGTAAATATTAGAAAACAATAAGAAGCACGTGACTTCGAATTAATTAGCGAAAATATAAATATGAGATAATATATTCGATATGATGTGATTGGTGCTTACCTCGAGCTCGAAAACTTGATTTAAATAATACAAGTTGTATAGAAATCACTAAGCAGCATGCGATTGATATTTGATGCATACACACAACCAGAGTTACTTCTCAAAATATTAAAATTAAAAATATCAGACCCGTACAGGAAAATAAGCTAATAGAACTGGTAAAGCATTAGCAATGCTTATATGTTGATGTACATTGCTCGGTGCAGTCCTTCTTTTGTTCTTTCGCCCATTTCTTGTGCGGGACAATTGATAGCTCTCGTAGGACTGTAAAATTTTGAATCCTCAACATTTCCAGATGCACCGATTTTTGGCCTTGACTGATGGATTCTCACTTGTCCATTCCTTTTGAAACATTCAATCAGCTGCTTTTCTGAAAATGAAATTGGAAGCAGATTTTCTGAAAAAAATCGTTAGCATTTGAAATACAATCGGAAGAATTCCGCCATGTCTAAACGTGTGTTTAATTTAAATACTGTTTGTTGCGAAGACCTAATATATATGCAAGTATTTTATAGGTGTTGCGAACATAGTAACAAATTAGTTCAGTTGTGACCAGAAGGATAAACCAAAGGCAGCATGAACTAAGGCATGAACTAAACTCAGCGTAAGATTATCAATGCCGTATAGAGATTAGCTGATATATGGTTTTATAATTTAAATCTAGATAAGCAAAGTTTTCATTGCCTACATCAGTTTCAGTTGGTTTACGAATCTTCATAGCCATTAATCCTAAATATTACGGATTTTAATTTCTTTTAATACACATTAACAACCATGTTATTACAATTAATACCTTTCTCCAATTTATAACCACACTATTTCCTTCATTAAATTATTTATTGTTTCATTTATTTTCAACTTCATACCTTGCATTCTCTTAATGCTTAGTACTTATTGAAGTAGATGAAATAATAGATCTTTAATTGCAAAAATACTGATTTAAGATGAAAAGGTAAGCAATAATTTATTTGCAAAGAAGGATATAAACGTGTTTGTAAGTGGATGGGCTATAAACACATTCATAACACTGCCAAAGTAGTCTAAGATTTTTTAAATGTAGCGATATATAAATGTTTCCAACAAATGATGCCACTGGAGACAATCCTTTGTTAGTCAGAACACAAATCAGGTAAAAGCAGTTCAATACATGCAGGAGGGTTGTTCGCCTTTAAATAAATACGTTTAACTGAGCACTCAATATATATATATATATATATATATATATATATATATATATATATATATATATATTATATATATATATATATATATATATATATATATATATTATATATATATATATATATATATATATATATATATATGACATATTTGAACATACGCGGCGCACATTTATCTGGTGAAATTCACGTATTTAAAAAAAATCAGTTTAGTTAGAATATGAATGAAAGTGATGAAGTTAAATTCGTCACGTGAAGTGTTGTGATATATTGCTTGAAAATGGCTATCTAAACATTTCGAATTGGCAGAGAAAGCCTTGCCTGGAAAAACGAGTTTCAGTTAATTGTGCAACATATTTCTTTAATAAGTTATCTGCTTATATCTGGTTTATGAGCCAAGTTGTGTTCATAGGAAACATATCTGCAAGAGTCGTTTCTGTCGGTCTTCTGCAGGACGTGATTCACCATGAATTGTGCCGTGTTAAAGTTACAATAAGGAAAGAAGATTTGCTGAACCTATTCTAAACTTCCTCATTAAAAATCGATATGCATTCTCTTATCTGATATTGTTTGCAGGACTGTGAAGTGCGGGTTTCACAATGATGGATGTCACGATTTGCATTCGCAGGTTGTCGCTTTGCACTTTCAGTCTCGCAAAGATCCGATTGATCCCCATTTCCAAGTACGCATTGAGTTCGTCTTCGTTATGACTGAGTGCTGACGCGACCCCCGAAGGCTGCAACCTCGTTCGTATTAACTACTGGAAATGAGGTAAGATTTTATCTTATAAACAAAAATTAGGTCGTACCTCATTTCCGCATGTAAGCGCTCTTTAATTTATGGTTTCGGAGGATGTGCTATTGCATAAAAGTTTTCCATTTGAACCAGTGGACTGAAGCCTATATGAATCCAATAAGAATGATTTATATTTAGGATGGCTCAGTGGTTAGAGCACCAGATTCCGAAGCAGACGTGCCCAGGTTTGAGTCCTGTCCGCGGCGAATTCTGGCCAGTACATGATGAGTTCCCAATAAGGACGAAACCGGTCTAATGGATGAATTGCCTTTTCTACACTATACAATTCTTAGTTTATACTGACATATGTAAGTAATTAATGGGTCAGGTGTTTATATCAAGACCGCAACCTTGATTATAATAATGATTTATGAAGTTGGAACTAGATATGGACATTTGGTGGGGAATGTTGCGAGAAAATTAGTCTCTTTATGGATAATTTACAAAATTTAAAATCAATTGCCAAAGGGGCTTAGAGAAACACCTCCATCTAATATGTCTGTTAAATATTTTGTACTGAACTAGAAAAAATCTACGATCCTGCTGATATTTTTGATTTTGATTATGATAATACTTTCTCATGGTTGAATAAAAGACAAGGATAATTGTGATCATAGACATATCTTCTTGAGATTTTATTTCCACGTTGTGTATTATTAAAATTGAAATTTTCTGCATTATACCATCATGTTGGTCAACAATACATACAATAAATTGCTAGTCATGGTTCACATATATTTTGCATAATTTTACACTCGAATTATACCTTAATTTTTCCTATTTCGATGATGAATCTATTACTCTTTATATAATCAATTATTGTCAAAAGCGATTAATTAACAAGACCGCTTTTTCATATATCATAATAACTATATCTAAATTGATATGACGAATGCAGTGATATTATAACCGAACTTTCTGATGTTGATATATTGTACAGTAAAACCAGAGAGATTTACTTATATATATGAGACTAATTGCACATACTTATTTGATGTGATATCCTTTTTATATTGTACATTTTCCAATATTATTATCTATTTGATGGAACATGTGTGGTTTGAATCCAAATAAAGATATTCTATTCTATTCTATTCTAAAATGTAATCATTCAGAAAGAACAATACTCTCCTGTGTATATGTGTGCATACCAAATCGCCTTAATATATTAGGCTTGGCATACCTAATGGAAAGTTAGTTATTATAGAATCAGGAGGATATGCAAAAAGGCATGAAAGTTTTTGTATAATCCAATTCACGTAAACGTTTACAGCTGGCTAGATTCTCGTACGTAGATATCAGCCCTAGAATCCATGTACTGAATGCCAAGTGATATGCATGCTTAACTCACATTACTAGAACAAATTTTGTCTTGTTTGTATTTCCAGTTTCAGTAAGATTTAAGTGAATGAAGATATGAAATAAAATATTAATTTAAAAAATATAATATTTCCGGCTGAGTTTTCATGTAATATCTTCTTCAGAGTTGTACCATGCATGGCAGATATATGCATGTCACAGTTGAGGCAAATTGAATAATAAAAAAACGAAATTTTAACAATTGTAAATAAGTATTAATTTGAAATTAACACCTATCGATGTTATGAATGAATTATAATCTACTTCTGAAGTATTTATTTTGGTCATATTTAAATAAATTACTCTGAGTTGAAAATTGACTTCCAGTTGACATGGCAAGTAATTTATTACTCATTATGCGACATAACCAAACATAAATTGACAAATTTTGATGGCGTGGGTTGTGATAACAATTATTTACGTTAAGTTCACGGACATGGTATAAGCACCACACAGGTACTTACGCGTTTCGAGCTTCTATGACTTTAATGAGTGTATGACGTAAACTAACTAAAAATATATCTATATATATATATATATATATATATATATATATATATATATATATATATATATCAACATAACATAATCCATAACAAAGTAGATGATGAAATTAATCAATTAAAACTAATTCAGATTAAATGCAGTCAGTTCTATAGTAATAAAACGTTTGTTCCTAGTTAGAACATCAAGTCTAAAGTGACACCCGAAGTCTCCGATACAAATTGAATCCGGTTCGAGTTCCGTTCACAAAAGAATTTGGATACAGTATGCCGATATCCCAATACTGATTAAACCATGTCAATAGTTGCTTAAAAGAATGAAAAAATGCGAAACTGGTTTAATCGAAATTACCTGATTTGCATTTTGACAAACACTGGCTGAATTCCAGTGTTTATGTTTCGGTTTTCAAACCTTGTGATGATTTGTCAAATGGAGAAGGCGGATGAAAACAAAATAACAGGAATTCAGCTTGCGTTAGTCAAAACTTAGATTAGATAAAGGTGAAAACCGGTCTACTGGATAGCTCATGAAATCTTTTGTTTTATACTATATATATATATATATATATATATATATATATATATATATATATATATATATATATATGTAGAAAAATATCATAATCCCGTCAATAAAGTGAAACTTCCGTTCTATAGTGGTGGATGAGGGCTTACTAGTTAGAATTTCATATGTTAGGAGATGCCAAATAAATTACAACTTCTGACAGCTGACTGAAAAACCTAATTCAGTATTTATCTGAACATATAAAACTAAATTGATTGCGTGGGTGGTGGTAACAATTATTTAAATCAAGTTTGCGAGCTTGAAGTAAAGACCAATCCTACTGTATTTAACCAGTCGTCGAACAACTGGACGAAATCGGACTCCTTGGTGAATTTAAACGTTGAGTTATATTGCTCGGTGATTTTACCGACCTACGAGTGCTACCAATTGTCCCGCGTAAGAAAAAGGTGGCATAATGAACTCCTTGATGAATTGCCTTTGCTTCTTTGTGCAATGTTAAGATTAAACTGACAATATATTTATATGCATATTATATATTATTATACACTACAAGACTTCAAAGAAATTTGTGTGCATGTATTAGTGTGTTTTAATTATTTATGTTTAACGAAAGCGTCATATTCGAATGTGTGTTTATATTTGAATGTGCTACCGTGTACGTTTCAACGAAACTGTGTAAATAATGTGCGAAAACCACCAGAAACTCTAATGGAATTCCATACTTAGTAGAACAACAGTTACATTTCAATTCTATATGCCCTTATACCTGACCACATATGAATGTACGTTTGAAACTCTCTCCTTATTTCTCTCTCTTTGTCTCTCTTGCTCTGTCACGTTATTTCTGAAAATGCGTCAGTGAATATGTCATTGCAATGTGTTTCATGGAAGACGTGTCTAAATCATTTACAATTGTAAGAGGTCGTCATGTGATTTATGAGACCAAATTGTATGAAAAGATTTATTGATGTTAGTTAGTACATTAATGGATATACACGTATACATACTATATATATATATATATATATATATATATATATATATATACATATATATATATATATGAATGCAGCTGATATATATATATATAGTGTGTGTATGTGTGTATGTGTGTGTGTTTACCGAATGGAATAGCATCTAATTTGGGCTTGTCTACTGCTGATAATCAGAAATACATATATGTGTACACGTCTTACCTTTGAATATATATATATATATATAAGACGAGTACATATTTAGTTATTTCTCATTGGCATCAGTAAACATGCCCTAATTGGATTCATCTGCCAACATATATATCGGCCGTATCTACAAGCTTATTTAACTTAGCATTCATCCTAATTAGTCACTTTGAGCCTATAACTTAAGTTCTTTGTTTAAAGAAAAATAGTTGAAAACCTTGTTTCAATAAAGAAAATTCTTTTCATGCCAAAATACGGCTTTCAGTGCCTTTCGTGAACTTCGACCTTGGAAGAAGGGTCAACGATATTGCGATTCAACCTGAGAGCAATAGACCGTAATTGCTCATTTTAAAAGAAATAAATCTTCCGCAATGGGAGACTGGCCAATTTTAATTTTTTCCTGAATAAATCCAAGGAAATCTTATTGTGACTGACAGTAATTTGTTGTTTTTTGACTGATTGACTAAATGTGTGATTCGTTTTTATTCGAAGACCGCGAACAGGATTTAATTACTATATATTTGAATTTATCAAAAATTTCACTAATAGATACATGGTTAGTTTCTGTTTAGAACATGAAATAGCTTTAAAGATCCGCACCACTTTTAATTGTCAAAAACGGCTGGCGATAATGCAGGTATACGTGTGTTCAATAACCATTTATATGTATCAAATGGATGATTTATAATCCAACTTTTGGTAGAAGGACCGAATTGATAGAAATATTAATCGTTAATTAAATGCGGAGGTACTGATCGACATTGATTTTAATAGAACAAAAGGTGGCGAAAATATAATCCTATTTTTAATTTGTGTATTAATTCTTGCTGCCAACACATTAACAAACTTTGCATATTCATGTAATTATAATTATCAGTTTGGTTAATATATTTAAAAATTACTGAATAATTTAATTAAGTTCTCGATCTTGATACAAAAACCTGACCCATTATGTACATACATTTGTCAGTATAATCTAAGAATTTTATTGTGTTATAAAGGCAAGTCCTCCAGTAGACCAGTTTCGTCTTTACTGGGAACTCGTTACATACTGTCCAGAATTTGTTGCGGACAGGGCCCAAACCTGAACACGTCTGCTTTACTATACAATGCTTGGTTTATACTGACAAATGTATGTACATTATGGGTCAGGTGTTTATATCAAGATCACAAACTTGATTAAGTATTTGGTAGTATTGCCCCGCGAAACCAATTTTCATTTACTTATATTCAAAAATTATTATAAACTGGCACATTTGTTACTTACACCTGGGCAAGTGGAAGTCTGTGATCTTTGTTTTTTGGAATATGCAGAACCCCCGACATCCACTTTCAGTAAACAAATTGTATAACTGAGACCAATAGGCTAGGCAATGTGAGCATATATTTCATGTGGTTTAAATTATGCCTTTAACCAACGAGTTCATTAAACTAAAAGGGGATAAAAAGTAAACGATATCTCTTTGTGCTTGTGTGGATGATAATTTGTTCCTAAGTATTCTAATGGCGTACAGTAAAAGTAGATGCTTCTAAATAGCAAACTGTGCGGCAGGGTGGCACAGTTAGACCACTAGATTCCGAAGCAGACATGCACAGATTCGAGCCCTGTCCACGGAAAATTTTGGATCGTATGTGATGAGTTCTAAATTATGACGAAACCGGTCTACTAGATGAATTGTCTTTTCTACACTATACAATACCCAATTTATACTGACAAATGCATGCAAATAAAGAGTCAGGTGTTTATATGAAGATAGCAACCTTGATTAAAGTATGTATCTGATAGCCCGTAGACACAGAATTGATGTGTGACAGTAAATACGCTACTTACGTATGAGTAATAAGGCCATGAGACTAAATAACCGGCTCCAGGACACCATTCTGAGCTCGTAGACAACTATGGATTTGCTGTTATCGTGCCATTTTACACTAAAATTCAGCAAAACTAAGATTCTGAACACTGCATTTCTACAGATAAGCTTTACAATCTGTCGGATAATTGTTATGGGGGGTCAGTAAGCCAAAATCTACATTATCGCTTAAACTCCACCTTACGTGTATCCTCCCGGTTTATTTAAACTAACATTCTTTCTGTATTTCATGGTTAGTTTATTAATTTATTTAAGATTACTCTACCAAGCCAAGGATAGCTGAATATTATAAATTTTATTCACTGATGTCATGATTACAGCGAACATATGATAAATGGTGCCAATTGTGGCCAGTGTATGAGGTTTCTTCTAGCGAAGCAGACGTTTAGAATGGACTTCTTTTAAATTTTGTTTAAAATCTCTAAGATTGGCGTTGGCACCCTTTAAAGGCTTTTACATTTTCCATTTACTCGCGTTGTAAAATGCTTAGTATAAAGCTCATTTTACAGATTATCTACTAAATAAAACGTAAAGCAGATTGCATCATCAAACCTATCAGAAATTCCAGACTAAATATCTAATGTGTTTTGGGCGTGGTGTTGAGTTGCTTTTAAATTTGAAACGCATGCGTATATGAGATTACACCACTCTTTTCGCATGCTGGCTTTAACGTGTGTTGTGTTCACCTATGTTTGATGTTCCACGAACTTGGATGTCGTTTGTATTTATTATTAACGTGTCGTCTAGACGAGCCTTAATTATGCCTAACTCGTCCGTTAAATTCTTCATTTGAGACGCCAGTGCCTGAATCAACGTTTCGACCCCATCAGAAGACATATTTAATTGTGCCATAAATGCTTTATTTTTACTCAATTATATATAGAATTTTGCACGCACAACAATAATCTATTTAATAAAACAAATTTACACATTAATTAATATATGTGCACATCAGCTCAACGTCTGCTTTCTCATTGTGCTGCCTGCTTACTTCTTATCCGGGCGCTTCTGCGAGGAATTTCTGTTGAAATAATGTCTGCCCTAGATAAGACCTTTTGCTCATTATTTGTCTTAAAGGTGGCTATTGCCACATCTTCCCCCCCCTCAGGAATCGGCTTTCGCACTCTGCTTAAACGATCCAGTGCCACAGCTCGTGGTCCATCGGGCAGGCTAACAAAAACAGTATTGTGCTCGGCGTCCACCCTCTCCACGCGATACGGCCCATCATTGACAGCCTGCAGTGCCATGGGCTCGACCCTCGCTACCATGACATAATCGCCGACCTTTAGGCGAGTGCGTGTCGGTTGCCTTGCATAGCTTTGTCGCTGTGTGGCGCCTACATATTCAGTTAACTGTTTTAGTCGTTCCTGAATATCCGCTATGGTGCAGCGCTCATGGGACCCTTGGATTACAGGTTCACCTGGCAGTCTTATGTGTCCTCCATAGACCATGGTCGTTGGAGCGAAACCTGTCGCTGTTGAGACTGTAAAGCGCATGGCCCGCTCAACCAAATGTAATTTGTCTCTCCACGTTCCCGGGCTCTCGTGGCACCAACATCGCAGTACCTCTTTCATCGTCCTATGTGCGCGCTCAGCTGTTGCATTGGTTTGCGGGTGATAAGTGGCTGTGCGGGAATGCTTTATGTCAAGGTCTTTGCACCACTGATTAAATTCTTTCGACTCAAACTGTGCGCCTTGATCGGCGACAATAACTTGTGGGGTACCGAATCGACTGAGCCATCGCTCTTCTAAGCACGTTATAATCTTTTCTGTTGTGATCTTCTTCAGTGGTACAAACTCGACCCATCGGGTAAACTTATCGACCATGGAAAACACATAGGACACGCCACCGCGAGCTACTGGCAGTGGACCTACCAGGTCGATATGCAGAAACTCGTTCCGTGCAGTAGCATTGAAAGCAATCGGAGTGACCTTTTCTCGTTTTTGTGGTTTACAACGTTGGCATGTAGTGCACTGTTGACAATAGCTACGAATTTCTTTGGACATACCAGGCCAATACAATCGTGACTGCAATGTCTCAATGAGCCGCCCAGCGCCGGGATGTCCCAATGTTTCATGCCAAAAGGCCATTAATTCTGTTCTTATAGATTCTGGCACAAACCATTGCACTGTTTGTCCTTCTTTCCGCACCAACAGGCCGTTCTGTAGACTCAACGTTTTATATGGTGCCAACACCACTGTGCCGTTTTTTAACTGATTGACTATTTCCTGACATGTAGCATCTCTTCCCTGTTCTTCAGAGACCTTTATAAGCGGCGAAACCCGAACAGCGGAAATTCTGCTGAGCGCATCGGCCGCCGCATTCTCGATTCCTGCTCTATGATGAATTGATATATCGTACTCTTCTAGTTCTTCAATGGCTCGATGTACTCGTTTCTTCTCAATACCTAGTGATCTCCAATGCACTAGCGCTTTGTGGTCGGTAAAGACGTCCACGTGTCCCCCTATGACAAAATATCTAAACTTCCGTAGCGCCCATTGTACGGCAAGTAATTCTTTTTCTGTGACTGTATAGTTCTGTTCCGCCTTAGTGAGTGTGCGACTTATATATTGCGCAGGACGTCCGTCAGCTTGTAACACCGCTCCTATACCAATATCTGACGCGTCTGTAACAATTGACATATTACCTACCGGGAAAGTCAAAATAGTTGCCTCTATTAATTTCTGCTTGCATAGTACAAACGCTTGTTGAGCCTCCTCCGTCCAACGAAATGGTATCTTGGCACTAGTTAACTGAGATAAGGGCTGTTGTGTAACCGCCATCCCTGCGAGGTATGGTCTATAGAAATTCACCATACCAATAAACCGGCGCAATTGTTTTCTAGTAGTAGGCACCGGATAATCCCTGATAGGTTGTACATTCGAATCTATCGGCATGCATCCGTCCGCTGAGACTAAGTGCCCCAAGAACCGCACTTCTTGACCTATCTGTACCTTTTCTGGATTAAAATGTAATCGCTATTCTACAGCTTTGGCCAACATCTTCTGCAGCCTCACACGTAATTCGTGTTCAGTAGTGGCCCATATAATAACATCGTCTACGTAAGCTGTTGTACAAGTTAAGTCAGACACGAACGAGTCCATCATTCTTTGGAACACTTTCGGTGCGTTCTTAAGGCCAAATGGTACCCGGGTGAATTGGAAATGACCTTGGGGTACTTGTACCGCTAACTTCCATCGGTCTTCGGGCCGCACGCCTATTTGCCAAAATCCCTGTTTAAGATCAAGCACGGCAAACCATTTGCCTCCCGCCAGCTGTAAGAACAGATCATGCAGAGCCGGCATGGGATACGGGTCCGGGTTAGTTACTGAGTTCAATTGCCTAAAATCAGCCGCTGGTCGGAGCGAACCATCCTTTTTCGTAACATAAACCATTGGAGCACGAAAAACAGATGTTGACGGTTCAAGAACGCCGGCTTCTATCATTTCTTGGGTTGCTCGAGTCGCTGCTGCTAATTTCTTGGGAGGGCACCATATACTTTTGGTGGTTCGTAACCATCATTTAGTTCTAACCATAACTTAAACTGGTCGACCGTCGGCCCTGGACGCTCGCTACAATCAGGCAGTTGGAATATACTGTTATATTGGTTTTGAAGATTCTTCCACCACTCAGGCAGACAACTGGTCTCCTCTTGAATCTTATGGTTACCTATAGACTTTATTGATCTTATTCCTTCCGGCCGCGATAGGTATACCCGTTTATTTTGACAGTCTATCGTCTTAACCCATTTTCTAATGAAATCAAGTCCCAATAAGGGCGTCTGCGTATTCGAAACAACAAAAGACATATGATAGACATTTTCATTTATTAACAACTTTGTGTCCCACTCGCCCACAGCCACCATCGATGCGCCCGATGCCTGACATAAACTTGCTTTCGTAGGTTTTATATTGTTCAATGGCCAAGTCAATGGTAGTACCGACACATCCGCTCCAGTATCCAATTGCATTATTACTGGCTGTCCGTTGAAGAGTTCTAAAAATTTAACTTTAATGAAAATTCTTACATTTGGCAGTGTTTCCCACACTTCCTTTTCTTCACAAGCCATCTGGTTCGGACCACTTTTTGGTTTGTTCTGCTGGTCTTCCTTCGATCTACCCGTCGGAGCCACCAAAGGATTAATTTTTGTGCCTTGTTCTCTGCCTCCATTATTTGTGAGACTGTTCACCCTGTTACCCCACTGCACTGGTCGTTCTCGAGGGGCAGTACATGGGTTTTGTTGCCGCTTATACGCCGTATTCGTCGGAGCCGGAGTCCTTATATACTGACTTTGCTTCCAAGCCACTGGCTGTTGCCTTCTGTCGCGGAACTGCTTATTATGACGCGAAGAATTCCAATACGGTATGTCGCTCCTCTCAGATGTTGTAACTGTACCCATGCGTGGAGATGCCGCTGCCATCTTATTTGTCATTATGGCCGAGCTTTGAAGAGCCTGAAGTCTCTCTTCAAGGCCTCCTGGGCTGCTGGATATTTCTCCGTATCTAGTAGGATCCAGCAGCATGAACATGATGGCCTCATGTGGTTGCAAGCCTGGTAAAGACTCGGTAAGCTTCGAGAACCACCGCTTGATACGTGCCATGGTATCCATGGGCATCTCACCCTTTAATGGTGTCAGGCTGTATAATTCTGAGAACACTTCTTGAGGCCTGGCCCGGAAATGATCCAATACGCGTCTTTTGTATTCTTCATATGTGAGGTCAACTGGCAATTCCAATTGGACAGCTACTGTCCGGTCCACTAATTCCTGTACAGCTACACGCACAATAGGTGCTTCCAATGTAAATTCTTGGGCTCGCACTGATGCTTCAAATTTTTCGAACCACAACTGTGGCCTTTCCACATCTAGTGGTGCCAACATCGGCTTAAACTCTGATGACGGTCTGACATAACTCGTCGATTCGGCTGAAAACGCTGGCATATTAATTCCTGATTCCTCTTCGCCGGGGTCGCCATTGTTGTGTCCACCTATGTTTGATGTTCCACGAACTTGGATGTCGTTTGTATTTATTATTAACGTGTCGTCTAGACGAGCCTTAATTATGCCTAACTCGTCCGTTAAATTCTTCATTTGAGACGCCAGTGCCTGAATCAACGTTTCGACCCCATCAGAAGACATATTTAATTGTGCCATAAATGCTTTATTTTTACTCAATTATATATAGAATTTTGCACGCACAACAATAATCTATTTAATAAAACAAATTTACACATTAATTAATATATGTGCACATCAGCTCAACGTCTGCTTTCTCATTGTGCTGCCTGCTTACTTCTTATCCGGGCGCTTCTGCGAGGAATTTCTGTTGAAATAATGTCTGCCCTAGATAAGACCTTTTGCTCATTATTTGTCTTAAAGGTGGCTATTGCCACAACGTGCCCTTACAGTCCTATATTATCTTAATTGCCACCAGGCACACCATACATAACTTGTACAATGTGGCAAAGTTTAAATGCTTCGGTAAACATAATTTACGGTAATTTTTCTGTTATGTGACTAGGTGAAACATGATTCGTTTTATTTGCATGCCTGTTTAACGATGAGTCAGGTTTATTCTAAACCACAAACTGAAGAACTTGGTGTGTGGTCGAAGTAAGGAGAGAGGATTATGCAAAAGACAACCGGTGAGCCAATCAAATTATCAATGCATATGTATCAAGAAGAGTTTTGGTTGAGCGTTTAATAAATGTTTCATTGAAAAACAAAGTCTAATAGTAATGGACCAACATCACTCAGCGCAAAAATCCATTAAAATTTCAAATATTATGCTGGAGCCAGGTTTAGATTCCGAATTCTTAAATCTTCATCTTCCACTAATGTTTGGTACTGTTTTCTAAATTTCACCAAGTGATTTACATTAATAATTTCATCCTTTGACATTATTTTATTAGATTCATTAATCAATCTCGTCATTCTCTTAAGACGGCACAACAATATGCTTTTAAAATCAACCAAATAATTCTTAAAAGTTGATTTAAATTAATCAGTGCTGTTCGTCTTGTTTTTATTTACGCCGCCATTTTTCTTGTGCGGGACAATTGATAGTACTCATAAGTCGGTAAAATCTTGAATCCTTTACATTTCCAGGTGCATCGACTTTTGGCCTTGATTGGTGGGTTCTCACCTGCCCCTTCGCTACGAAGCCGGTCATGAGCTGCTTGACTGAAAATGACGTTGGAACAAGAATTTCCACTATTTTTTCTCAGTATCTTCTGAACTTCATTTCCAATCCCATCTTCATGGTTGATAGCATACCCACAGGAAAAAAAACTTGTGTAAAATGTGGTCACATTTTGTTTTTCCCTGTGAATATTTTGTAAACTCTGAAGATGGGACTGGAAATCATCTAAGTAATTTGAGCTTACAGGCGCCACTTGACATTAATTTAGAAGTCTAAGTGCGTTGAACATTTATTTATGGACTTTTACATTAATCATCTCCTTTCCACATAATGCTCATTCTTATGTTAGGTAATTTTCTAAATTTACTTGATCAACCGTCCTTTCTTTTAATATTTTATGTTCCAAACTTTCTGAACATTTACACTGCCGTAGTTTTGCTACTATGGTGTCTGTAATACCTTTCCACTCCAAAAACAATGATGTCACCCTTGATTACGTAATTTCAAATTTTATGAATCAAATAATTAGTCGAACATGTGCTAAGAGTCAATTAGAATTAACTCGTATTAATTTCACTTAAATAGCTGTACACATGCATGTAATTAAATATAACTGAAAATTTATCTGGTATAGACACATATACACATAATCGTACATTAAAATTATCGCCATAGCCGATGTGGTTAATTGATGCGTGTTTAATTTTGTGAATCCACAATTAATCGTGTTGTTCTTATTTCCAGGTACACGACTTGTATTCTTTCTCGATATATGAGGTCCATATTAAACTGTACATGTATTAACATCGACACGGCGATTTAATATCGCTTTTCTGATATTATCCTCAAATTCGTGATAAAATACGGTAAAAATTCACACATATTGTATGGCAACTATTGTCACTATTTGTTCCATCGTGAAGTTCCTCAAAATACTGAGTGGAAGGATTTGTTAATGAAGAATTATAATTGCGTAAAGATCTAATTGGTTTGCAAATAAGTTGTGGCTTATTGCAAGATCACAACTTTTAACCCTGTCTCCCTTCAGCAGACACATCCATCTCTTTGTTCTCCAATCCTGGTGTTGCAGTTCCTATACATGTTTGCGAGAAATAGCTAATTTGGCCACTATTTTTATCAAAAATTTGTGGTAAATAAAGACGGCTGAATTTTAATAAAAAGTATTTCTTACGCAATAATACAGTAAAAATCAAAGTTTCATTGTTCTGTAAGTAGTGTCCATGCTTACGGGAAAAGAATAATATGTGTGTATATGTGTGCGATTACGCATTAGGAATTGCGAATCTAGTAAAAATATTTTAAAAGAGACCAGAGGAAATGACAAAATAAGCACGTAAAAACAATACCATTTTATGTCCAAAGACGTTTTATGTTTAATAGTGACTCATTAGAAAAAGCCGGTTATTCGCACTAAAACAATTATATATATGGTCAAAAAACGTGTGACTGGTGGATGATATCATCTTCTATACGTATTTGTATAAAAGCAGATTTAGAGTCAGATTTTTATGAAGTCTGCAGCTATGCGAATTTAAAGCCAACTCCCCGTAAACAATAAAACGAACCTGTAAAGTGTTAAAATATGCAAATATGCTCTATTTCATATAAATGGAGAATAAAAACCATGCTGAACACAAATTAAAACATTAGGGCCTTATTCTGTAATAACCTGGACCATAGAAGTCTGCAAGACGTAATATTTATTGGGAAAGTAATATTGATTGACGATTAATCAATTAATCTCAATTTGAACATAAAAGAAATCTTTACTTCTGCTGAGCTACTGAAAATCAAGGTTGCAAACTTGATATAGAAAAACCAATCCCATTATATATAACTTCGTCAGTACAAGTTATGCATCGCATAATATATAAGAAAACAACTCATCCAGTAAACCGGGATCGTCCCGATTGAGATCACTTCAAGTACTGCCCAGAAATCTCAGGGAACAAAGATCGAACCTGGGAACGTCTGCTGCACAGTTTATGACTCTAACCAGTGCGCCATCTTGTCGCACGCCAAAAATTCAGTTTTGTATTAGTTCATGTTTTTTGGTTAGTTCTTTACTCAGGTGAAGCCTAAATGGCATCTTTTTAGACCTAAAATTCCTACATCCCATCCCAAAGCTGTCATTATAGAACAGAAACCACGCTACAAGGTGAAATTTTATTAAATTGAACTTTTATATCATTAAACTATCATTGATTACACGGGTAGTGATAACGATTTTTCCACATCATGTTCGCAAGCTTGATATAAAAAACAATCCCGTTATAAATATATTTGTCAGTATAAACTAAGAATCATATAATGTAGAAAAATGCAATTCATACTGAAGAGCGATTTAATCTTTTCTTGGAACTCTTCAAGCATTATGTACAGCGTTCAGCAGAGCAGTTCAGAGATCAGAGTTATAGACTCCGAAGCAGAATAACCTAGGTTCGAGCTCTGTCGTGAAATTTCATTACAGTACTCGAAGTGTTCCTAATAAGGACGAAACCGGTCAGTGTATGAATTATACAAAGATTAGTTTATACGACATATATATATATATATATATATATATATATATATATATATATATATATATATATATATATATATAATGGGATTGGATTTTATTTCATGTTCGCGACATTGATGGACTGAATTGGTGGGTAATTTCATACGTGTATTAACCATTAATTTTAAAACAAGCTTTTACGTTGCAATGTTATTTCATTCGAGTGGTTAACACTCTGGTAGATAAGCCTACGAAAGTTGTTCGACAACTTGCGAATGACTATTGATAAATTAGATTTGAGATCGACATTACCAAACGATGCTCTTTTGTTGCTGGTAAATGCAAAGTTGTTACCTTAAATAAAACACGCGTAGTTTAGCCGCATTAAATATGCATGTTAATGTTGTTCCAACTTTATTCTGTCTGATTTTTGCAATCAGAAAATGAATGTTTGGTCATTGAGTCTTGTGCCGCATTTGATTTGTCACCCCATTATTTCACACAGTAATCAGGTTTAAATTTTATTTTTGTCTTGCCATCCAATATATATATATATATGTGTGTGTTTTCTGTGTTGCAACTTGCCTGACTAGGTCTTGCTACTATTTCTTGATTGGGCTGATTAGTAAGCGTATATGCGTATGTGTCTGCTTCGGGAGCAGACGTCCCCATGTTCGAGCCACGGCATTAGAAAATTCTGGCCTGTACATGATGAGTTTCCCATAAGGACGAAACAGATCAAAGAGGAATTTACTTTTCTATACTATATATTTCTTAGTTTATACTGACAAATGTAAGTAATGGATGGGTCCGATTTTTATATCAATTTCGCAAAATTGATTATAGTAAACGATACCATTACATAAATGTTCATTATAGTACCACTTCCCCATCTAGTGTGGTGTCTGTTCAGTAATGACAGTTTGGGGATGGTTAGTTGGAACTTTGGGTCTAAATGGATGCCATATGAGCCTCACCTTAACGATGAAAAATTAACCTAATTACATTCGTTAGTATATGACTGAAAATTGTGTGTAGTATGCGACAGGGTGGCTCAGTGGTTAGAGCACTAGAGTTTAAAGCAGACGTGCCCAGGTTCGAGCCCTGTCCGTGGATATTTCTGGCTAGTACGTGAGGAGTTACAATAGGGAGGAAACCGGTCTACTTGATGAATTGCCTTTTCTACACTATACAATACTTAGTTAATATTGACAAATATATGTACATAATGGGTTAGGTGTTTATATTAAGATCGCAATCTTGATTAAAATTATGTTCAAAATTCATCCGCAAGTGCAATTGGCGGTAATATTGCTATATTTCGCAACTTATTATAAAATAAGATTGGTGCTTTCTCTAAATGCTCAAACTTGGACGAAATGTTGGCTCCATTGCCTCACGGATGTAAAGTTCATTTCGCTTAATAAAAGAGTGGTATGTAGTTTGATTTCAGAAAATATAGCGAATGATTACTCTTTAAAATTGTACGTCAGTTATGTTATACAATTTTGGATGAATATTTTTACTTTATTAGATTTAAATCTAGGTACCAATTTTGAGAACTTTAAGGAATAATTTATGCAATAACAGGCTAGCTTATGTATGTTTTTACTTGTTACCAGTAATTTTCATCAGCATTACTCAGCGCAATATAGACGTACGCGAAACCTTTTAAGCAATTACTCTAGGCTGATATAAACGCCAATAAAAAGCAACTAATTTTTAATCTTTTTACAAATTGTAGATTTAGCATATTCTAAAATCCTCATTAGCATAATCAATTTGGCGCTTTTCCATACCAAATCTAGGCGCCAATTACTTACGATTTGCTTCGTGAATAGTAAAAGATTTAATTATATGAAACTAACGTAGCGTATGATTAAAAGTTAAGAAATGTTTTTCAATTAATTTAAAAAAAAGTAAGCTTAATTTTATTTTTTTTGTTAAGCGTTATTCCCTTTTGGGATATCCACCAAAATTCTCAGCCTGAATTTACACATTAAAACGGTGCCGGTGGTCTTTTTATGCTAATTACGATAATGTGAGATTATTAAGAGACCGAGGGCTTTTCGTAAAAAAATTTTTTTAAAAGAATTTTAAAAATAACGCGTACTGCTCATTGCGATTATGTCTAATAATGAGTATTTTTTCTATCCTTTATATTATCGGAAATTATAATGCTCCGCTTAAATTTCCGGATACTGTAATCTATCCACAAATCACCAAGACTTAAGGACACATAACAGATGTCAAGTCTTCATGCATTGTATATTATTGGATACAAATAGAGAGAATAAGGCCAAAATCTAAAATGAAGGTCTGATCAAAGTGGGCGCCCACAAAGTGTGAACCATATAACCGAAAATATTTGACATTCAATGGCACGCTTCGGAAAAAACGAAATCAAGATGGTGTATTCTGCGAATCCTGTCAATAATTAGGATTATTTTAATCCAGGGTGCGATCTTGATAAAAGCAGGAATCCCATTATATGCCCACATTTGTGAGTATAAACCAGGCTTTGTACAATTTAGAAATGCAAAAAGACCAGTTTGGTTCTTATATTGTGTTCTTCACATACTGTCCACGACAAATTATGATCAGTACGCGAAGAGTTCCCGGGAAGGACGAAAGGATGAATTTCCTTTTCTACATCATACAGTGCGAATTTTACACTGACAACTGCATGTGCATAATGGGACTGGTGTTTATATATATATATATATATATATATATATATATATATAAATTTACTTACTTTACTTACTTTACTGCGGCTGACTCCTTTTGGAGGATAAGCTGGCTCCACATTTCATGGAGTTTCTTGGGAATTTGGTAAAAGTGGTGTCCCCTCACCACTCGGCTTTTTGATCGAGGACGTACCTCTAGCCTTTGCACATCCAAGCGCAGTCTGCAAGGCAGCAGTAAGTTGCATGGTTGCCGGTGGCTGTTGAGAGCTCATTCGCCATTCGGAAGTACGGGGTACTGTCCAGGAGTCCATGTAATCCCGTGGCTGTTGAACCCTTTTGTGGCGGGGAACATACGCCGAGTCATGGTGCCGTCATCGGGCTCATGTGGTATTTTATAGGAGATCCGATTGCCGGTCGGAGATCCACCACGCCCTGGTGACATCATATATATATATATATATATATATATATATATATATATATATATAATACTTATCACTGCGTGCGCAGCCAATTTTCTATTAACTGTATATATGTACAAGTATAAAGTTCGCATACTATTATTAAATTCATGGCTCTGCTTGATAAACGCATTATCCCATTATATATATATATATATATATATATATATATATATATATATATATATATATATACATTTTCACTATAATACATGTAAGGCAGGGTATCATATTCGGTAGTATCACAAATTGCGGAGCACTTGGGTCACGGTTTGAATTCCGTCCACCTAAAAGTATCTGGAAGTTAAATGAAGAATTCTCAAAAAGGACAAAGCAGGTCTACTGGATGAATTGTCTTTGCTACTGTATCAAATGCATAGTTTATATTGAAATAAGATAAATGTAAAGGGATTTGTGTTTAAAAACAAGCTTGCAAAAATGAATAAACAATTATTATCACACATGCTAAAAATGACTGCTTGCCTCTATACTTCCCAGTTAGCATCGCCAAACATCTTCGTTAATCTCTACCCTGAATACAACAGTATAAATGAAATATTTAATAAGATACAGATTGCAATAAACGGTTAATTTCAAATATATTTGGCACACATCATTAGAATTCAGATCTGCTGCTCCGAGGTTTGTACATGGAAACATAAGTTTCAGTCTGACAACTAATACCCTATGCAGCAGAAGTCACAACTTTTATTCTATATTCGATAATATATCGCCTTATATTTTTATGTTGGTTATTCCTCCAGATGGATCTACCTGAATATTGCTTTCAACAAAAATTTCCAACTAGTCGTCACAGATTCGAACTGATAAGACAGAATCCATGGATAAAGCATATTAAATTCAGGTATATAATTACAGAATTTGATTTTGTATATATTCGTTGTCCTTATACGTAAAATATTGAGCAAAAAAGGAAGACATCTTTCAAAACCAACGCGTTTGAACTTATTGAGAATTCATAAATAGTTACATGAATTATTGCGGGTGCAATTTTCATCTATGAGTATTTATCTACGTGCTTTGTAACTCATCCCTTAAAGCACCAAATAAGCAAATTGCCTTCAACTTTAATTGACATTTCAACATATGTTTTATTGTCTGTCTTTCCTTCAGTTGGGTCCCTTTACGTAAAACGTTCGATGTAAAATTCCAACAAGCCATTCAGGATTTATAAATATAAGACAAAAATCCCGTGTAAGTTTTATTGAATCCATGTACGGAATGACAGTATTTGATATGTCAAGAATGTTTTCATTGACAACGAGTGAAAGTCAGAGGTTCGACGACGAACAGACACCGTCCTAGGTCTGACCATGAACGATGCCGACTGACGGTTCTTGTGGTAATATTCGTTTTTCCTCACGGGCTGTCTCCGGGAGACCTTTAAGTCTTTTGGTTTCGGGGGAAGTATGGTTGCAAAGCTGAAACATAAAATTTGCATTCTTCGGCGATATCAACTTATTTGATGAGTCGCTATCTGTGTGATCGTGCTGGCTAAATTCCAATGTTTGAGATGTCGACAGTAATGTCATCCGAACAGGACTGCAATATTACAAAAATACCGCCAGCCGCAATGCACTAGTAGTAGTTTTGTTATGTTGTTCGACGACTGGTTAAATACAATGGGATTGGTGTTTACTTCAAGCTCGCAAACTTGATTTAAAGAATTGTTACCACCACCCGCGCAAACAATTACTGTTAAATTGTATTGCCTATATAGGACTGCAATAGTTTGGTTTATGAAACGTATTGGCAAATGATGGAGAACCAACCCTTTCAATTACTTCATTAAAATCTTCTAGCGGTATATATTAAATAATGTACGAAATCGTATAGAACGGGTTCTTTGTTATTGGTCACGTTCAAGTAGATACAATATTTGCTGCGGCCAAGATTTGAACTCGGGTGTATTTGGCTTAAAATCTTGTAATTCTTCTCTTAAACACCGAATCAACAAACTGCGTTCCATATTCATTTTTCCAAACTTACTTTATTTTCCCAACATTTTCCAGGTTTTTACAATCAGATATTACTTTTGGTCTAAGGTTACAATTAACCATAGCTGAAATGGAATTATAAGAACCAAATAATGCCACCTCGGAAAAAGACATTGAAATAACGAATATACTGAAGGATTGAATTATATATATATATATATATATATATATATATATAATCAGTACATTCTGAATGTACAAAGTAGTGAATGAAATTAATATACTGTAATTTTGTTCGAAGTTATTTGGTACTTCTGAATAGTATCGAGAAGCATTGCGGTCTGGACCCTAATCCTCAGACAGTGGATTTGTTAAATAACTCTATCATATTTATATATATATATATATATATATATATATATATATATATATATACATATATATATAATTTGAATTCTAATGTCAAATTCTGGAAAGTGATTAAATTGTTTCTAATAAAAACAAAATCGGGCTGCAATCTGATGCAATATTGAGTTTATACTGACACCAAATATCTATATAAGATTTATAATTATTTCAAAATATTAAAAAAGTATTCAAATTTAGCTTTATTTGCGCAAAGATTTCGGCGGTTTTATTCAATGCTTTCGCATTAATTATTTGTTTAATAAAACTTTGTATAATAGAAATAATGGAAAATTTATGAGCAACCGATTCTGAAGCAGATTTACCCAGGTTCGGACCCTGTCTGTCACAAATTATGGTTGGTACGTGAATAGTTCCAAATAAGGTTGGAACACATCCACTAGATGAATTGCCTTTTTTTACATTATAAAATGTTTAGTTTATACTGATAAATGCATGTATATAATGGGACTGGTGTTTACATCAAGATCGCAACCATGATATAAATTAGTGTCCTTAATTTATTTGAATATTTTCAGCTGGATTAGCCGAAGCAATGAAGAGCATGTGAATACCAGTTTTTTGGAAAGCCTATTTTCTTTATAACATGTTTGCAAACAATTTCAGCAATGAAGTTTTTAAAATTTATAATTACACTGCTTAGTTACAAGACTAAATTAATTTTAATCTTGCAATCTGAACAACATGCTAGTTTCGAAAAGCAAAAATCTTGTTTAAAATTTAATTGTTAATTGTGTGCTATAAAACCGAACTAAACACTATATACGAGTGTATTTGTGTGTGCATTATTTGTCTGTGAAGTATCCATTTGAACTGAATGACTATGTAAAATAGTTTGTTTTAAGTAGTTTTTTGACGGACTATATACTTCTATAACATGATGAATGAAAATAGACGAGAGATCTTCATCTGATCCTATTCCTGCTAAAGTTCAAAATTTTAAATGGAAATTTGAATTTCATTACAATGGAATATAAATGTACCACGGACGATATTAAAAAACAAGCTAGACTTCAACACGTGGACGCATACTATCCCAGAAATGATACATGGAAGATTATGTGAGTATTGTTGAATTTTCAATGAACTGGGCTCAAACCGGGGCACATTTGCTTTGGATTATGCGACTCTATTAACTACGCCACCCAGCCGCACACTACACACACACACGCACATACACACACATTTGTTATATACTAGCCTTTCCAGTATTTAGAGCCTATTTAGCATAGGTTTTGAACAATTAAAGAAGAGACAACACGCCAACTGGGGAACTGGTGTTGAATGGAAGATTTATATTTTTGAACAGTCATTGATTTTAATCAGAAAATAGTTAATTATCCAAGTTCTATCTTAGTTCGTTTCGAGGTGGATCAAAGAAATGTGGGCCTATCTTTACTATAGTAGTTGAGTAATTGAAGATATATGAGGGCTACTTGTGATTTGGAAAATATATTCAACAGCCAAAGCTTTGGCATACTTGAAAGGAGTGAAGTAGTTTTTCATTATCTGTATCTTTGATAGTAATAGATTAAATAATTTATGGTAAAGCGCTGCTCCGTACAAGAATGTAGATTATAAAGCAGCTGGACTTTGTAATCTTTTGCCAGCCTCTTCAGTCATCGATTGGTTACAAATCTAGAAGCTTAGCATCTTAAGAGTACTGCCTTGAATATCATTACTTAACAAGGATGATTCAATCGACGTGAAAGACAAGGAATCAAAGTCCTTTCAATTAAACAGAAAGAGAATGCAATAGTGGCCTTTAGAATTGGAGAAATAGAAATAATTGAACACACTCGCTAACAATGTGGATGAGCATCAACTTTGCAGGAACACATACTCGAAATGAGAGTAAAAATTTTCTTAAATGAAAGTAGATATTATTTATTTTAATTAATTTCATCGAGGAGGATTTTATTGAAGGTTGAACTCACAGAGATGGGAGGGAGATCTTTAAATTAGGAAATCGACATAATGGCATTTTTCTTTATATAGGAGCTTATTGACCTAAGCCATTCCGAGAGTAAAATGATTGAGAAAAGTTACTTGTTTGAAACTTCAGCAAGAAGAGTGAAATTAATCCACACCAGAGAGGTTATCATGACAATAGAAATTCAATATTTAACATATTGGCCTTCCGAACTAATGACTGGAGCAGCTTGAACAAGTATGTCGGGTGAGACAAGAATCAATTGCACATTCGCCGTATAATCCTCGCCAACCCTCACAGTATATGTGCAGGGTGAAAATTGAAAATTCAAAAAAGCCCCGTTAATCATCTGCTAAGCCAAAGACATTTATTTTATTCGTATTTGATTTGTGAAATAGTTTGTCTTTGATGATTGGGAAACTTAGACGGAAGTCTAGATCCGTCAATGAAGGGAAAGAGTGCGCGCTTCTGACAAGTTACGTTATTTTGAACTCCAGGACAGAATCTTGTGTACCCGTTTGAAGACGGTTTGTGCTGGATGGTGTTGGCAAAGAAAAAAAGTAAAGAAAGTGTTACGTGGATCTGCGTGAATCATGCTGTTTTATAATCTTGGATGATTATTTTACTGTAGACAATGGCATCAGACAGTCATCTGAATAATTTTTGGTCAATATACTGTCTACATACGTGAACGATTTACTTCGAGACAGGGAAAATGGAGGGGGGGGGGTAAAGGAGGTCACTGGGCAATGTTGAAGAATCAGTTCTGATTGTTGCTTCGTGCTGGAAATTGCGCGAGTCTGTGCAAAAAGTTTTAACGAAAAGGCGCAGTTGCTGATAGTTGTCGGGTGACAAATTATAGCCGTTCACAGTTTGGAGGTTAAAATCGCAAAAAGCAATGTCGCAATTAGTTGAACCTCCGCGATTTGCGTTCGCGGGTTCTCGAATTGCACTATCAATTTCGCAAAGGTCTGATTGATCCTCATTTCCAAGTACCCATTGACATTGTCTTCGTTTTGGCTGGATGCGGATTTTTTCCTTTGTTTCGAAGGCTTCAACATACTAACCGATGGAATTAAGGTAAGATATAATCTTCATTAGCTAGTCAACGAAGATTAGATTGTACCTCATTTCCAGTGGTTAGTATGAACGATGTTGAAGCCTTCGGAAGAAAGGGAAGAATTCGCACCCATCCTGAGCGAAGGCTAAACGGATGCGTACTTGGAATTTGGGATCAATCGGACCTTTGCGAAACTGATAGTGCAAAGTGAGAACCCGAGAACACAAATCGCTGAGATTCAACATATAAAGCTCACACTACGCAAACATTGTAAAGTTACATGTCACAATTTAATGTTTGACTGACGAAAATTGACATAAATTGAGCTCCAAATATGTATTCAATGAATAGAATGTTAAGAGGTCGATAGACTACGCAGACAGATTAAATATATTCCAACATTAGCGAATGAAATGTATAAAACCAGAACACAAAATGAAGACCGTGCGTAAGCAGCCAACTCACCAAATACGCTCACCTGTTCTGCTATTCCCTTAAACGAAGTATCCGTTAATGAGGAAAAGATTTTTGTTGGTAATGTTAAGAGGCCACCAAGTTTCACCTACCTGGCCCTTGTGTACCACAGTCGAGAAAGAAATGTCCGCAGTAGATTGGTTCTTGTCTGAGGGACCAATAGTTGATCAGAACTGCTCAGAAGAATTTGGAACGGAAATTATTAGTCAAAGAATAATACAAATTATGATGGGAAATCGACATCAAGGATACATTTCCGAATTTATGAAATAATGTCAAAAATTTGGATAAGAAAAAATGCTACGTTGAAATATAGCAGCATAAAAATCGATGGCTTGCAACTTTTAAATTTTATTTTCCCATTCATTTTGCTTAAGTGAATTTTTTTAAAACAGTTACAAACCGTATTCCCAAAAGTACAATACAATAATATTATAAGCAAAAAAGATTTATGAATATAAGCTTTATATATATATATATATATATATGAGTATATATATATATATATATATATATATATATGTGTGTGTGTGTGTGTGTGTTTATGCGTGTGGGCAATATTCTGTACACTGAATATATGCGCACATAATTATAAATAAACGCGTTGACAGGCAAGCAAAATAAATATTCAACATATATATATATATATATATATATATATATATATATATATATTGTTTACGTTATGACCACTATTATAAAATCACATCCTTTAACAGTATTAATAAGAATACTATAAATAATTACTATTATTATCATATTCGTAACAAAAATAATAATATTATTGACTGTTCTTCTTAGGAGAAAATAAAGGCACCGCGTCTTTCCGATAAAGTCGTAAATCGTTTTCCTGTTAAGAATAACTAGTCTGACAAGGAGAATAAAAATTGGGCCAATTAGTAGAGATAAGCGGACAAGCAATTTGGGAAATTATAAATTGACGAAAATTTAATTTTGCATTTCAACTAAGTGACTGAATATTGCTCATTGAGGACAATAATTTTTATGCATTGCTGAAACTATGCAAGCGAAGCGAAATTTTATTATTTAAAATTTCCAATTGAACATAAGTGGTTTCTAACTGGGCAGAGCACAACTAATACGTCCTGTTCAACCATAAAATAGATGACGATTTAATGCTGTTCCACATGTTGGTTCATTTCCTCCTCTGAACAATTGAATGTAGTATACACTGTTAACTTGGTGAATATACTATAGTTTGCCTTGTTGTCTGTTTCTGTCGACTGATTATGGAGTGAATGAATTCCACACACTTATAGATATCTATTTGCAATAGCAACTAAATGATATATCATTTAGGCACCATCGGAGATAGCAATTTTTTAAGTCAGGTTTGTGGGCATGAGCAAAACAGAAGCCCAATTAATTTCACCAGTTGCACAACCTATCGAAAATACAGTCAGTAGCAAGTGATGTCAGTAGTTTTGCTAAATTTTGCAATTGATTGTGCGAATGGGTTTGGTCTGTATCTCAAGACCACACATGTGATTCAAATAAATATGGGATATCGTATCGTGTATACTTTGAAGCTGTTATCTTAAGGAATAGTACAAATGAAGCTATAGCAAAGGATTTTTCAGTTGATTTTGAGATTTCGTATTGTTTACCCATACTATTTAATATTTGCATAAATTTGCTGACCTTTCGTTGAAAGGCATGAGTGTTAATCTCAACAAATTCAAATTTGAGTTAAATAATGCTCGGGTTGACAACCAAGTCTCTTTTATAGGCAACCAGGTCATTCTATACAAATCGGCTGTTTATTTCACACTGGTGACTAGAAAGAGCATACAATAAAATTAATTAGGCTAACTAACATTAATTTAAAAAAAAGATAAATTAACGGATATCATCAGTATTAATAAGCATATACAATGTGTAAGTAATAACATAAGTCACAGGCGAAAACTATTCTGAAGTAACTGATAAAGGTCCGAAAGCAGACTGTTCTAATAAGAACAAAATTTAAAAAATATGTATATCAGACTTTTAGTAAATATGAAAATCAATGAAATGTGTTCAGTATAGTTTGTCGTTAATCTCCAGATTTAGGTTTGCGTAATTCCATTGCCTCAAATGAGTATATGACCACTTGATACATAGTCTGGACTTTTATTACCTAAGCATTTTCATTGGATGTAACAATTGAAGACATTTCGTAAAACTGTACTAAATAAATTCTATTCTACAAATGGCTTACCAAATAAAAAAAACATTTTTTATCGTTTCAGGATGATATGCGAAATTCAGCTTGAATAAAATATGTAATCTAACTTTTGCATGAAATTCGCACTTGATGTAGACTACCCTATACCAAAGACATGAATTCTGTTGAATTTAAAGTTATGGCTCATTATATATATATATATATATATATATATATATATATATGATGTCTTGTTTAAATTTAGATTTATCATTTATGATATCGTTCATGGACTTTCTATAAGCATCGGCTTCAAATATAACAATTACTTATCCTTTGTCGAGTATGGCGAGTCGTATGGATTTGTCTGAGTGTAGTTTTCTGAGTTCGTCTATGTGCTTTTTTGTGATGATTTGGCTGCCTTTGAATACAACAAAACCCTGACCTTAATATTCAAAAGTTTCATCAACATGATATTCTAATCGACTGGCCAAGAATAACAAAATTCAACAACAATCTACTAGTATCCAGTCAAGACCAAACAGGTCCTCGACTAGAATCAACAAACATACAATCGGATTGGCAACAAACTGAAGTGGAAATAACAGAGGCGCATACGGTGACAGAAGTTTCCAAACAATATGAGCGTTCTTGAAGGAGTTGTGTTTATGCGCACCTGGATTAATTGAAATTACCTGATCTGCGTTTTGACTAACGCAGCTTTCATTGTTCCAGTAAATTTCTTTTTTCATAATATTTCGATCTACTTTACCGTAGATCTTCATCAGATGCATTTCACGAAACAAATGAAGCAAATGTGTTATTTCCTCTAGTAATAATATTTATATACCACAGACTGACCTTTCATTAGATATTCGCGTGTCACATGTGTGTGTGTGTGCATTTTTATAACCGTTGTTTTCATCTAACTAATTTAGACCAGAGTGGCTGAATAATAATTTATCAATTGCATGCAATAACTATTCGTTTTTTTCACACTCAATGTAAATGACGTAACTGAGATGGGGAGACCCATAATTCAGAAACACTCGTCATAAAAACATGCCATGAGTGATAAGACCAGAAGTCCGAACGACTAATGCACATGTTAATTTACAATCCAAAAAATCTTTAGGTCCGATTTGGAATACTGCACTAGCTAATGGAAGGAAAAGGCAATTGCATGAATTGGTAACTGAAGCTAGCTCCTGTAAAAGATTAAGAACATCAGATTAAGATTGACTAATTAGTGGGCTTTTATTCAAGAAATGAATAAACAATTATGAATATAGTCTTCAAATTTCATCTCTAACTATTCATTTGATTTTAAAACAAATAGTGATTTCAACCTTAATTTTCTGTTTTACACCCCCACCCTACCCATTGGAAATATTCTAATAATACAATATTTATAAGTAATAATTTGTCTGACGCGTGCAAAGGGTAAATTAATGTCTATTGACTGCAGTTTCATTTAGATGTACGTACATGTGTATCAAAATAATTTAACCAAGTTTTTTCTAGTTATGCATACACATACACATGCACATGCGTGGCTTGCGCCAATAACTGTTATTAACTTATCTATCTTGAGTATAACTTAGTGGTTTGAATTGTAAATTAACATGTGCATTAGTCGTTCGGACTTCTGGTCTTATCACTCATGGCATGTTTTTATGACGAGTATTTCTGAATTATGGGTACCCCATCTCAGTTACGTCATTTACATTGAGTGTGGAAAAAAACGAATAGTTATTGCGTGCAATTGATAAATTATTATTCAGCCACTCTGGTCTAAATTAGTTAGATGAAAACAACGGTTATAAAAATGCACACACGCATACATGTGACACGCGAATATCTAATGAAAGGTCAATCTGTGGTATATAAATATTATGACTAGAGGAAATAAATTATTAGAATCAGAGTTGAGGGTTCATATAACACTTGACTATTATATGTCAGCATAAACTAAGAATTGTATAGTGTAGAAAAGACAATTCATCCAGTAGACCGGTTTCGTACTCATTGGGAACTCATCATGTACTGGCCAGAATTTGCCTTTTCTACACTATACAATTCTTAGTTTATACTGACATATGTAAGTAATTAATGGGTCAGGTGTTTATATCAAGACCGCAACCTTGATTATAATAATTGTTATCACCACCCGCGCAACCAATGTTCGTTTAATAACACATTTGTTTCATTTGTTTCGTCAAATGATCTGATGAAGATCTGCGAAAGTAGATCGAAATACAGGAAAAAAAGAAAAAGAAATTTACTGAACAATGAAAGCTGCGTTAGTCAAAACGCAGATCAGGTAATTTTAATATGAGCGTTTAACACTGCAATCCATACTGGCGCTGTTACCATGTGCGAAATACGAATTTGCGCAAAAAGGTGAAACGATCAACTACACTGGGAAAAATAGCACTCGTACATGTAACAGTGAACAATGCACACAAGTGGTTAATTCTCAAGCCAACAAAACAATAATGACCAGATCTCAGATATCATTTTGCAATATATATATATATATATATATATATATATATATATATATATAATATAGAAATAACTGTTCATAAAGGGAAGGAGCTACGCCCAAAATCTTTTAAATGCTCCTTCATGAAATACAGGCTTATTGGATGGTGCAACTTCTTCGAAATTTACACACGTTTAAAATAGTGGCTTCAAATTCGTATAAAGTCATTCACAGTGCGATTTAAAAACACGATAATTACATTTGAAATGCACCAACCGCATAAATTATACCGACATAATCATTTTGAAATATAAATAATAACGACCATATAACATTCGAGAACATCACCACCTGGATAGCGAATAATTTGCAAATTGGGAAGCATATCAAAGCCGTGAGACAAAACGACGATATAACTCGCAGATGCAATTGAATCTATATTCACGCTGACTTGAACGTACCGATTTTTTCCAAATTAAACTGACTAGTTCTTCCGTATGCCAAGCCTAATCTGTGAATTCAAACATGTTAGTTTAACGCATAATAGGAGAACTACGCCTCCTGCACTGTGAGTCTCAACAGAATTAATAGCAAAGTCAAGTGTTAACCAGGTATAACACAGCCTGCCACTAGATGTCTGCAGATTTGCGACCATCCAAGCAGTTTTTATTTGGTGAGAGCAAAAAGGTCTGTGAAAATGCAGCCTATAATTTGAATAATATTATTACGCCATCATAAGTACCCAATAATCCACCGGAGTTGCTTCGACAACCCGGAGCCTTCTAAAATTTGATAAAGCCATTGTCTGCGGAAGTGTGGATTTGATTCGAAACGCGTCGAGAAATCGCGATTCGACTCGTAAATCTTGTATCTAATTTGTGCCACCTGATATTCAGTTGGTGAATTCTGCCATTCACAAAACTTTTCAATGAAGAATATATAAATATTGGATGTCAAATTTAACGATGCCATAAATGTCGTTTGAATTTTATGACTAATGTTTTTCAAGGTCATATTATGAGTTGTATTCTCCTGCAAAATAGTGTCGATTACTTATACAGATCAAGTGAGTTTACCTTGTAATAGCGCTGCTAATCGCTTTAGTTATTTATAAATCTCGTAATGTTAAAACACAGATGTTTATAGAAGATAGCACTTTACAAATGGTTCGTATTTTATGGCTAATTGGTGGTAGATTTTAGGCGTAGTACCGACTAATACTGATTGGTCACCTGTAAGCGCGAAACACATAAGTACATAAGATTAAACTCCATGTTCGAGCTGAACTTGACATGTTCTTCAGGTTCAAATTTAACTTACATATTTCTAGGATCGCCATGCTAAATATTTCAACAGAGATCTCATTTATTATTGCTTGAAAATGTCACAATATTTGAATAATTTCCTTTGTTCATTTCACTCCTTAGTATACATCCGTTTTCTAACAATTGACACTTGTGTACCTCTTCTGAATTGTGTACGATCTGTTGAGTTCCAAAGTTTTCCTTTATTTCATGCCTTTTATTATTCAATAATATATGCAATAGGATACATTCATGCGGCACAATGTACAACTCGTGCTAATGCGATCTAAATACCAGATACAAAGTTAATTTACCTGAACAAAACAATTGGAAGGTGAGGCTGTTGTGTTAGCTACAAAGAATAATGCGAATGTAGCATTAATTCTCAAATTTAATGAAACAGATCTCGGTTAGCTATTTACCTAATTAAATAGAACGGAGGAAAATTCAGCAAAAAATAATTTCTGCCATTAGACAGGCATAAGTTGTCTATCATTAAATAGAGTCAAATCTAAACAAATATCTAAATGGTTGCCGATTTACTGGCTGAAAAGTTAAACACGAGGGAAAATGTTTACACAAAATTCACTCGGAGCAACTGTACCCGGACTACATAGTTTCTACATAGATCTTTCAAAGCAGCATTCATGGTTGCACGGTTCCAACGCATCTCATTATCGATTAATATACGATCATTTCATCTGTATACTTGCACACTGATGATAAAGCGGTAATCAGGTAACAAATGTGCCTAGGGATTATAAAATTAGCTCAGGCTGACTTTGACATACACTTTTAATCCAATTCGAGTTGCCCTATTCTTAGGTTTGAAATATCCACAGCGTATCAGCATACTTGCCGGCAGTTAGTATGGTATTTGCCATCTTTTATAATAGAACGTTGGCCTGCGCTAAGCGATTATGCCGCAAGCGATATCGTGGCAAGTCTCACAGGATCCTATTGATAAATTGGGCGGTGCATGTGAGCTCACATTTGGCCAGTGTTATAAAGAAGCCACCACACTAGTGCTTCGCACGCAAGCCGACAGTATCACAAGTCTACCATGCAGCTTATTCGAAAATTGGCGTTGCTACGTTTATTTATTGTCAGTTCACAAAATTTGAAACTGAACTTTGTCTCCGGAGCTACGCTGGTTTAGCTTGATAGTCAGTGGAGAATATCTCGTTTTATGTTCGAGATAATCAACTATTTTTTCAATTTTGCTAAACATATTATGTACATATTTTTGATTCACGGCATTGAATGCAAAAAGTGTGGGTAAAAGATAAGAAACGCGTCAGGAGTTAATGAACAGAAACGATGCGAGAAAATGCCAAATCTTATAGTTAAAAATTGATTAAAAGAAAATATTTCAAAGATCGAGCTGAATTTCGTTATTTCATATATGGCCAGTATTGTATATATATATATGGCGAAAGCTACAAACAGCTAAGGTTCGTGACTGTACAGAAATTGTGCAGCCGACACTTACAGTCACGTACAATTTATGCAAGACTACTAGAGGTGAGAGCCGCAAATCTAATTTTGCTTTGCAAATGTATGCAATGCGATTTGATCCTCGCTAGTCAGTTTGCTGTCATACTCTGATGACGATCATGGAAGGTCGAAACGCGTCAGTGCGTTGCGACTGGCGGTAGTTTTTTATGTTGTTCGACGACTGGTTAAATAAAATGGGATTTGTGTTTAATTCAAGCTCGCAAACTTGATTTGAGGAATTGTTACCACAACCCGCACAATCAATTATTGTTTAACTGTATTGTCTATATATATGCGTGTGGCGAAAGCTACAAAAAGCTAATGTTTGTGACTGCATAGAAATTGTGCAGCCGAAATTTCCAGTCAAGTACAATCTATGCGAGACTACTAGAGATGAGAGCCGCATATCTAATTCTTCTTTCCATATATTTGCATTGCGATTTAATCCTCGCTAGACAGTTTACTGTCGTACTCTGATGATGATCATGGAAGGTCGAAACGCGTCAGTGCGTTGCGACTGGCGATAGTTTTGTTATGTTGTTCGACAACTGGTTAAATACAATGGGATTGTTGTTTACTTCAATCTCGCAAAATTGATTTAAAGAATCGCAACCATAATGTTATGAACCAGTGAAATTGCCAAATAAAAAATAAAATTTCGTTCATTTTTTCGGTTATATCAACAATTATTTGACCTTTAAATCGAGTTTTAGAGTTTGAAGAAAACACCAATTCAATAGTATTTAACCAGTCGTCGAACAACTTAGAAAAACTACCGTCAGTCACACGTACTATGTTTTACGACGATAGGTTAAACACATTGGGATTGGTGTTTACTTCAATCTCGTAAATGTGATTTAAATAAATATTACCACCAGTCGCGCAATCATTGACTGCTTAAACGTATTTGTCCTGTCCCAAAACGTTAACACCATATTTCCTCATTAATTGCCATTTTAAACGCCTTTAATGCCAGATCAATGTTGGTTAATGGGGTATTTGTACTTTTGCGTCCCATTTGTATTTATCTGTCGTAATCACAAGTATTTGTGTTTAATTACTTGTTGATTTGTGAGAATACGTGTATGTGTGTGTCGGTGGATGTCTGCATGCAGTAGAAGTGGTTACACATTATAATTAGGTAGCGATTAATATATAGTTATTCTTACATAAATTGGATTTGTTTTAGTCAAGTTCTGTGCGATTTGAATATCGAATTTATGGTTGTTACAGCACCATCCAGAATTTTTTCTTTCGATTCACTTAGTTCTTGAATTGTGCTAATCTGACAATCCCTATACTAACAAAAGGTGTGTAATTTGTGGTCTTTATTGCAGTTAGAGTTTGGTAATTTGGAGATGTTGAGTGTGCAGACGCTTATACTTCAATTTTTTGATATGCCGAGTGAATAATAAGATATGTCTGTCCTATGGGCAGGTTTGTTTAGTTGGATGATACATATTTTGTCTGGTTTCGGTGATATAGTTCTGGCAGAAAGCACTATAATATTGGTAGGAAATTTATGCATTTGATATGTGAATTGATTTTTCAGAATTTGTCCTGTGTTGGTTGCATGTCTGTCACAAAAATATGCTCCGTAATTACTAGCTTTCCGAACGGAGTAAGATCTTTCCGAATACACTAATGCGGTACATTCTGGTGGATTGCTTTGACTAGTTGATTTTCGTACGCATACTACATTGGCTGCAGCAGATTTTTTAAATCATTCGTCTGTAAAATAGCCAAACAACTAAAGCCTGGCTACAAAAGGATCCATTGTTACGAATCTAACCAAAACTCCAAAATTACATAGTTATGCATTCAAAATCTCCCCTGAATAGACATCATCCTCAAAATTCTACACCTAACAAACGACAATTTTCTCGCAAGACCACAGTAAGTAAATATGAATTAAACTAAAAAATCAGACTATCACTCACACATTAAAATAATATCCATGAGCTTTATGGATGGAAAAATTGATTTATAATGTATAGGTTCAGGAAATAACTTAGTTTGATTTTTTACCTTGAATCAATTATTGGCTATAAACAAAGGCAGTGCCAATTACCCACAACATGAAATATGTGAAAGCTCATTACATGACCACGCAAACACGTTATTTGACCACTAATAAATTTGTATTCATTTTGAAATGAAATGGCAATCCAGAGAAGTTATGATGCGATTACATGTACTTGTCCTATTCCGATATCGTATAGTTTAAGTGCAATAAAATATATTGATTACTGAAAAATTATTTTTGGCGATAAAATTTAGCGAAATAGTTTGACTAGATCGTCCTAATAAATATTCTGCCATTTAATAAATTTAATTCCATCATGAATGACTGATAAATTCGCTTTAATTTGAAGCAATGAACGAAGAACCATCTGTTTAAAAAATAGCTAATATCGATTTATGTGTATCACTTTATCTATGTCGTATTTCAGATCACATTTTTCGCTCATAGATAATTCGCCTATTTTAACAATAGTTGATTAGTCTAATCAAGCGACCTTTAAGCTATAGGGAATATAATTTTGTTGCCTACAGATTATTAACACTTCTCAAAAAAATCTGAGTATTTCTGCTTGTCCTAGTTTTCATGCTAGGTGTTCGATGTAGTGGAATAATATAATAGAGGTTCTCCTAACCAAATGTGTATAACGAGTTTTTGTATAATTTGTAGAAAACTTCTTTACAATTTTACATAAATACTAGGCTAATTATATGTTTTATTGGTATTTAATGGCTTTCATAAATGTAGTTTCATTCTGGTTTAGCAAATGGCATCAGATAACGACTTATTGCCTTTTTCAGTCGGTAAAATGCCTCTGTTAATTATACCCAGTAAACATAAAACAATTTTAATCCAAGGAAAGGAATAATTTTAAATTTAATTGGCCTGGAAACAGAATAAAATGAGCCCTGCAAAAGTAATTACAATAAGATAAATTTAATGCAATAAGCACTTAACTTACTTTATTTTACAAGGCATAAAATTGCTTCTTGTGAAAACAGACGGCGCTATTTTAAACAAAACTCAACAGATATAAGTCGGACTTGTAAGTATTAAATTGATGATAATAATAATTAGACTGCAATAATAAATTTACAACTCTCTGTGTTTTTTTAATCTAATGGATTATGTTAAAAATGTGACAAATATACATAAAGGATATAAAAGTGAATTTTGTTATATTTCATTTTTGTTCAATAACTGAAAATATGAATATAAGTTAGATGCGTAAAATAATACTTTACGATTTCTGTAGGAAGCAATTTCAAATACATTTATGTATGGAGAATATATGGAGGGCAAAAATCGAAAATTGCATAATTTAGCAATCTTCCTTATTGGACACACATCCGTTTCAGCCAAAACTACCAGGGTAGGGATTTGATTCGAGGAGTATTTTACTCAGTTTAATCACAATAATCATCAATACCAAGAAATTTACGAATTTCGTGCAGTTAATATATATTTAGACAGTTTTTCTTTCAGGAGGATAAACGTGGCTAGCGTTTATTCATATCGATCTATTTAGCTTTGCCCGAACTTGCATTATAATACAATTGAATTTTCATTTGTGGAAGTGTTATTAACTTAAATTCTGATGACCGGATTTGGTTACGTGTAAGTATAAAGTTCAAATAATTAATCCGAACTATTATGTCTTTATTGACTTTCATGAGTTTTTGCTGTAAATTCCGTAGCCTGGAATTTAACACAAGAGCGTTTGTCTTAGGGTTTCGCCATCGATGCTGTGCATTGCATGAATTTTTTTGTTATGCAATCGTTAATGATTTTTGCTTAGTTATTCTTTCTGTTACATGCTTGTAGATATCGATTTCAACCAAAATTTCATAGAAGTCCTCACTAATCTCTCAAGAAAGTACGATCGACAATTCCAACAGGTTAAGTTAAACGTCGTTAGATTATAATACCGGGTTTTTTTAGGTATTGTTGGTATATGCAAAAGGTGACCTGCAATACCAAACGAACTTAATCAATTAGGCCGATCGCATACATGGTGGCACTTGCAAATATTTTACATATTTGCCGCAACTGGAGATTGAACACAACAATATAGTGTCCTGTGGCCTGCGTCTCACGTCTTTCGCCACCAAGATTACACACTACAGGAAAAAAATTTACTCTACGATTTTGTTCATTGCTTTGCTCAGTCAGATCTTCCCTAGAGTCGCTATCAACCAGGATATCCAAAAAGGCGTCCACGAACTGTCGTATCGAGAATGGTGCCACTCCAAATTGGAAAGTGACAGGGTATAGATATATATGTGCCGGATTCGGTTGAAACAATTGTCGTTGTAAACCGAAATGCATAAATCGAAATTGCGATTCACAAATTAGTCTACCTATGACAGTTCCATCAATCATCTGTAGTCGTGGACAACATGATATTCCTGCAATATAATATTTTAATTTTTTACGATTATTTTCTGCAGTTTAATTTTAGTGGGTATCGTTTTCGACCAAGATTTACAGTTAGCCATTCCTATCTCTCATCATATGACAGACGAGAAACCATTTGTGTAAGTGATACGCGAATACGTTTATTCTCAGAATATATTAAATGTGGCCTGAAATAGCAAACAGAATTCATAAACTGGACTGATGAAATCCTTTCTTTAACTCAAGTTTGCGAGCTTGAAGTAAACACCAACCTCATTGTATTTAACCAGTCGTCGGACAACATAGCAAAACTACCGCCAGTTGCTATGTTTTCCGACGACTGGTTCAATACAATGGGATTGGTGTTTACTTCATGTTCGCAAAATTGATTTAAAGAATTGTTACCACCACCCGCGCAGTCAAATTGATAAAGTCTTTGTTCGCTAACAATAATTGTTGCCAAAATTGAAGCATCCGCAGTTTGGATTCGACAATATTGTGTTTAGTGTCTTTCAACACATAAATCACGCCAATGAATTTCCGCACATCATAACATTTTTAATATATATAATATTTTTTCTTTTTATTTATTTTTGTAATCAGTTTGACCATTTTGGTTATTCCTTTCGAGTAAACTACTAACTAGCCAAACGCTCGATTATTCAATGCGTATGTTTATACAAAAAATATTGGCTGCAATATCGAAAGCAATTGAAATTATAATGAAAAATATTTATATTAAAATCCTGCCATATTCTTTGAATTCACCACGTTTATACGTATAGAAACATACGAGACGATATGAATGCCTGCTTACGAGAAAAAAAACATTCGTACACAAAAACGCCACCATAGCGAAACCTGGTAAAAACTCAATCCATCAATAAAAATATAATCCACAATGATGATGACACCAATACGTACACAGACACGCAAACATACAAACACACATACGCACTAAAATATTCAACCCACCAAAGTACGAGACCCGCCCGCGGAAATTTCTGGACAGTACCTGAATATTTCTCAATAGGGATGAAACCAGTCTACATGACGAATTGCCGATTCTACATTAGAGACTGCTTAGTTTGTACAAAAAAATATGTATATAATAGGATTGGTGTTTATATCAAGATCGCAAACTTGATTTGAGTAATTCTTCTCACAGCCCGAGCAACCAATGTTCGTTTAGGTGAAACTGAAATTTAGATCACTTAATCAAATCAATAACAAGTACGAATATAAATGAAAGATTGTTATTTTCTGTTGAGTATTATCGAAATATTTATCCGCAATAAACATACGCTCTATTATTAAAGGTTTTCAATCCGAATAATAAATATCCTCTGAAATATATACATATATAATTAATGGTAGCTTAAAAAAAGCATTGCCGCGGACAGGATACGAACCTGGGCACGAACCACAGACGTGCCCAGGTTCGTATCCTGTCCGCGGCAAATTCTGGCCAGTACTTGATGAGTTCCCAATAAGGACGAAACTGGTCT
>JAQBSW010007587.1:0-39879 GCA_029291075.1 Eudiplozoon nipponicum | reverse complement strand
ACAAATCTCAAGTTTTTATTCAATTAGTACTTCGTAATTCTCAAGTGTGTTGTAGAGGCGTACACTACATAGAACGCAGTAATATATTGGCCCTGTAAAAGGCCAGTATCATATTTAGTGACGCGAGGCTATAGGTTTGTAAGTAGCAGCGCGTAGGCGACTGACGTGAAATCCGAACAACCCTTGCCGTTTTTCTGTGACTTGTTCGTAATGGTATCAGAAAATGAACTTCTTTGTCTAAACATTTTGTTTGGTTAATTTATTAATATTCACTAATCGTTGCTAGGCAGATTCGCTTCTATTTTCAGCCTCAGTTGTATATGCAGGCTAGGAGTATAACAAATATTTGCTGGATAAACAGATTCCGTAAGATATTATTTTTGCAGCCAACACAGTGTGAGATGAGCGGAGTTAATAAGAAATCCCTCCTAAATCAACAAACGCGATTGAGAATGATGTTCTTGCTTAGCTAACGTAAGAGAGAGAATTTGATCACTATGCAATGCATCAAGCTAATATATGTCAAGGGCAGCATTAGATTAGTTCATCCTATCATCCAATAATAATTTTGTAGGTATTTTATCACTATTTGAAGATGGCAAAACATCAAATGCGAAAATGCTATCTCTCCTTTTTCGGTTTTCAAATAGGAAAATATACAATACATCCCAAGAAGTAAAACTAGTACAAGGTGATAGAATTCAAACTCAGTGAAAAATATGGTTGGTGATCTGCATATAAAGAAAAAGAATATTGAATTGAGGAGTCATAAAATCCCGTGACGATCAATTCACTCGATGAATAATTTCAAAATATCTTCGGTAACTGATGTAATTCAGCCTTAGATACCTCATGTATTTACACTACCATACCATTAGAATGTGGCTGGTAGATGGTGGTTTAAAGAAAAATTTACCTCATGATACGCAATTTTTTTCAGAAAGATTGGTGGAAGAACATATGCTTCTCTCAGTAATAAGCTCGTTCAGAATTTATTAATGGGCTATCCATAACCTGATGAATCTTGAATTGACTTAATCAGAAGAAATGTAAAAAAGGGATAATGTCAAAGGTTATCGAGTAAATATATCGATCTTGTTCATATAGTAACTAAACCCTTCAATACGAGTAAAGTTAATAATGTTGAGTTGGAAAATGTCTATACATGACTTGATATTAGAAAATGTTCCAACTTGGAATGTTTTATTCGAGAAATTTTATTCTTCTGGCACGTAGTACACACGGAAACCCACTGATTATCATTCTTCCCAGACTTATTTTTATAGATAATATATTATTCACATAACCACCTGAGTAGGATTTCGAGTAAGTTATATTAAAATCGTCCTTTTGGGGCTGCGTGCGAGCTAAGAGACACTTAATAAGACCCTCCAAACCAAGTTTATTAATTTATTTAGGTGACTAGCTACTGGTCTCATAATGTGAGTGTCGCTGGATTATTCAGCTCATAAAATGAATGTTGAAGCGATTTTGCACATGATTTTGCTTCACTGTGACGTGGAAAATGGTAGATTATTACCCACAAAGACAGTAATTCTGCTGTACTACCCTAGCAGGATAATTTTCAATTATTAATGTAGCGTTTCAAACTGTCCTGGCTAAAAGAGAATTATTTGGGAAAAAAATTAATCTACTACTAACTACAACGCTAATTAAGAGGGGCAATGTGTCATGGCTACCGAGAAATTCCTGACTAACAGTATAGTAACAGTTAAATACTGTTATAGTATCCATTATTCAAGTCAAAGTTGCAATTTAGATATAAATCCGTCTCAGTAATTTGTGTCGGTGCAAACCGGTCAATCAGTTTACTTCTCGATGAACACAATAAGGACGAAAATTGATTTACAACATTTTATACGTTGAACACGAATTATTATGTGTACACTTTTCACGTAAAAATCATTTGTAATCAAAAATTAATTTTACAGGAGTGATAATCACATTTTCAGGATGACATTCATTCGCCCCTGCCCAGAAGTTTATTTTTAAATATAATTGTTAATAATAATTTAAACAAACAAAAAAGTCTGTTCTATCAAAAATGACCTTATTTACGAAAATGAGGACTATTCTTAATCTAGCATTACGGATATCAATAAACATGACTGATAAACTGAATATATTGTTCTATACATACAAGAATAAAAATGACATTACACATGGCCATGCTATATATCTGTGTAGATAAAATCATAAGCTTTCCAAGATGACACGTCAGTAATAAATTCCAAGGGCTATATCTGTTTGCAGATGACTAAAACATTTCTGCGATTAGTTACTTTTAACACGTAAATGGTATAATTACATTAGTGTCTCACCGTGTCAGAGTATAAATCGCAGTCAGTTGATTTTCTTGGTTATGGAATTAACCTAAAACAATTTTGATTCTAAAAAATTGTTTTAAACGATTTCTACTAGTTACATCGTTGCCCTTGGGAAATGTTGTAAAAACTGAATTTCAAGGTTGGTAATAGATTTTGCTCGTCTACAGAATTCTGGGCAATACCCAGTAATAATTTAACTTTATAAGACATGGTTTGTGCATGAATGTTTTCCCAGAAAATTAACTATTTTGAAGAGGGTTTTCACTTATTTCTCTATTACTAACATATTTAAAACACAGGTTAGTGCTTGTTCACATGTATTCCATTAATTAAAAATGTCAGCCTAAACGTCATGTAGATTCGCGTTTCACAAAAACTCATATTAGACCGTTCGTTTCTATTTCAGCTTTCTTGAAATAATTCTAACTAAATCAGTTTATTGCCAGCTCAAAAAATTCTGGACTGTGTCTACCGTTTTAGTCGCTCCGTACAGATCTCATATTGCAAAACTACGCCAGGCGAGGATAAAGTCAAGTATTGTTTATTGAGAGAAATTGTGACAGAGTTTTTAGCAGTGGAAGTCCCAAGAAACTACACAAACATTTAACTTATAAAAATAAATTAGTCGCTTCGTGCAAATTGAATTTAGTTCGAGAGAACTAGCACATATAAATATACTCCCAGTGTATGGCTTATGCATTATCAATTTCGGCCACTTATAAGGATTTCGAAATATTAAAAAAATCAGTTTCGCAGATATATATTTGCTTTCAAATCCTATGATTAGTTTATACTAACAATGTGCATAATCAAAGCTTAAACGAACATTGGTTGCGCGGGCGGTCATAACGATTATTATAATCAAGGTTTCGATCTTGATATAAGCACCTGACTCATTAATTACTTTATGGTTTCGGAGGATGTGCTATTGCATAAAAGTTTTACATTTGAATCCAATAAGGAAGATTCATGAAATTGGAACCAAATCTGGACATTTGGCGATATCTCCTCCTTTGGTGGGGAATGTTGCGGGGAAGTTATTCTCTTTTTCAAAAATTTACAAAATTTACAATCAATTGCCAAAGGGGCTTAGAGAAACGCCTCCATCTAAGATGTCTTTTAAAATTTTATGTACTGAACTAGAAAAAATCTACAATCCTGCTGATATTTTTAATTTTGATTATGATAATATTTTCTCGTGGTTGAATAAAAGACAAGGATAATTGTGATCAGCAACATACCTTCTTGAAATTTTTATTTCCACGTTCCATATTATTAAAATTGAAATGTTATGCATTTTATCATCATTTTAGTCAACAATACATACAATAAATTGCTAGTCAAAGTTCCAAATTTTTTCATAATGTTACACTCGAATTATACCTTCATTTTTCCTATTTCGATGATCAATCTATTACTCTTTTTATAATCAATAATTGTACAAATGCGATTTATTAATAAGACCGATTTTTCCTATATCATAATAACTATATCAAAATTTATATGACGTATGTGGGGATATTACAGCCGAACTTTCTGATGTTGATAAATTTTACAGTATAACTAAAGAGATTTACTTATCTAAATGAGACAAATTGCACATATTTATGTGATGTGATATCTTTTTTATATTGTACATTTTCCAATATTATTGTCTATTTCATGGAACATGTGTGGTTTGAAGCCAAATAAAGATATTCTATTCTATTCTATTCACATGTCAGTATAAACTAAGAATTTGATAGTGTAGAAAAGGCAATTCATCCAGTAGACAGGTTTCGTCCTTATTGGGAACTCATCATGTACTGGCCAGAATTTGCCACGGACAGGGCCCAAACCTGGGTACGCCTGCTTCGGAATCTGGTGTACTAACCACTGAGCCATCCTGCCGCACACTACACTAAACACAATTTTCAGTTATATACTAACTAATGTAACTTGGTTAGTCTATTTTTCCTTTAGGTGGAGCTCATATTGCACTCAATTAGACCCAAAGTTCCAACTAACCATCCTCAATCTATCTTTACGGAACAGACACCACACTACATGGGAAATTGGTATTGAACTGAACATTTATATGATTAAATTCTCGTCAGTACGTGATGAATTCCCAATAAGGACGAAACCGGTCTACTGAATGAATTGCCTTTTCTACACTATATAATTCTTAGTTTATACTGACATATGTAAGTAATTAATGGGTCAGGTGCTTATATCAAGACCGCAACCTTGATTATAATAATGATTAAAGCTTGCTACAATAATGTTGTTGAACATCATATTCCCAGGTGGCACGATGTCGGCCTTATAATGACAACTCAAGGCTGGCTAGTTGAAAATATTTCCAAAAAATTGTCAATGCGAGTCAACCTAAATGAATAACTGACCAAAAAATAAAAGTTGGTAAAACGCTGAAAATTGCACGTAATGCTCGAATTCCTTGGTGTAGTGTTGTATAACCTGTATTCGATGCAAGAATGCATGGAATCTGACTACAACCCGAGAAGGGATCAAAGATGAAACCTGACGTCGAATGTCAATTGCATTGGCTATCGTATTAAATGTCTAGTTTATGCGAATAATATATAAATATAAATATATTTGAAATAATATCAATTGTGTACCGCAGTATCAAATCATTAACTATTCAGAAGGAAGAAGAACACACCTGCAATAGATGAAAGTAAATGCATTTTTGAACATTTTTGCTATTATCTTCAGTAAAATATGTGGCCTTAGCTTAACTATGCAAAAACAAAAATTACACTAGATTATAAATGTTTTTCCAAAGTAAATTATAACATATTGTAGAGGCTTACACACACACACACACACATATATATATATATATATATATATATATATATATATATATATATATATATATATATAAGTGGATAGTTTGGGTTTTACATTGACAAGTAATTAAATTTGCCTGCTCATGTTACTCGTCTTCCCGATTTATGATATCTGGTCATTCATTTAGTGTCAGACAGTTGTTCATTTTGGACATAGCATATCGTCTTCTTGGGGAAAATCTCGATTGTACGAGTGTGCACATTTTGGATAATTATACAGCTTCTTTTACTTGCCAAGCACATAGTCTACTCTTCCTCCGCGGACATCCGTTTCCTGCCAGTACTTTTGTCTATATGATTTATTTCTTGACCCTCCTGTTGCCAGTGTTAAATTTGATGCAGTTTGTACAGATGGAGTTTGCTGTGCTTCCAGAATCTACATGTTGCTTCCGTTTATGCGCAGTCAATCAAATACTACACTGTGTTGATGAAATTTCCCAACATTCCGCAATGTTTCTAAAGGTTTCATAACTGCGGTGCTTTATGTATATCTAAGAACTTGTCGAGCCTTGCCTTTTGAAAATTGAGAAATTAACTACGCGCACTTTGTGCTCTGTATGGTTTATATGATCATAAAATACTAAATTAGTGGATGATGCTATTCCTCTCTGGATCAAATTACGAGGCAGGTGTTGACGGAGTATATTGACTAGCTGCTTCAGATTTCTGCAAATGTATGTGCTACCGTACATACATTTGAAACTGCATTCAATAAGAGATTAAGAGAAAGATTTCATTACCACGAAGCAATGAAAATCTACGTGCTTGGCAAGAGACAGAAGTTGGACGATCATAACAAAATGCGCACATTATGACAACGCAGAACAAAAATAAACAACAAGCACTACCATCCGTACAATTAATAAATGTGCACACTTTCTTCAAAAAGATGGTGCGTTATACTTGGAAAGGCGAAGATAAAACTAAACGAATAACAAAATGTCATATATCTAGCAAAGAAATGACACAAATGGACATTTATAAAACTTATTTATTTATTTATACAAATCAACGTTGCGAACTTGATATAAACATAAATTTTATTACACACACACATATATATATATATATATATATATATATATATTTGTCAGCATAAACTAAGCATTGTAAGAGGTTGCTAAGAAACTTCATCCAGTAGATCGGTTTTGTCCTTAAAGGGAACACTTCAAGCGCCGTCCAGAATTTTTCAGCAAACAAGTCTCGGAACTGGACAGTACGTGAAGAGATCCCAATTACCTTTTCTACACTATACAATTATTAGTTTATACCGACGAATGTATGTATATAATTGTGTTGAAGTTAATATCAAAATCGTAACCTTGATTTAAATAAATATTGCCACCGGCAGCGCAACCAATTTTCGTTTAATCGCATAGCCACTAAAAGCAAATATAAATTAACCTAGAAACATGTTAATCCACAATCAATAAATAAATTAGAAAAACCATAGCATTTGTAACAAAGGAAGCTCTATTACGTTTTTAATTATTCACTAAATATTTTTTTTCTATTTAGCCTTATTCAATGGCTGATTCCAAATAAACTTATATAATTCAGCATTTATTTATATATTTATTAATAAATCTATAGACATACACATGGTTGGTATTAAAATAAGGACATTTAACTTTTTGACAGATAACTGAGCTAAGCTATTTATTTCAATGTATTAGTCAACTAAGTTCTATTTAAGCATAACTACAATGGAAAGAGTAACTTGAAATAATTAAATAGACAAGCGATAACGAAGAGCATAGCAATTTAATTCGGATATGTATGTTTAATTCATTGGCATGAAATAGAGAATGTGTATCTTCCTAAAAATTTGTTCATGAACTGCTGGTTGGTTGGGCGGTGAACCTGTCCACTGATTGACTGGCTTAAAATAAACATTTTCAACAGTAGTAGTCGCATAATTCACTCCGCTCATTTTGTCCGCCGCGCTAAACGTTAATGTTCCTTCATTATTTGCTGGTCTGATAGCATCGTCAATTGTGCAGTCTTGACGTGACTTAGACCAATTTAAACTGGCTAACTGATCAATAATAATTTACTAGTAAATTGCTTTTAAAATTTCAAACAGATTTGCTTAGGAAAACAATGTGATAGCATGGAATATTACACAAGCTTAAAATGAAAACATTCCGACGTGGACACATTTGTAGCATATTTCGACAAACGCCTGTCAAGGCATAGTTAAACGACTTTAATCGTTACAATTTTGAAATGTATTACGTTAGTGTTCACTTCATTCAACAAAAACTAATGCATTCTTTAAAAACTCGACTTGTCGATATTTCGATGTAATAATATTCGTAATATTTGTCTTTGTTTTTGTTCACACAAGCGAACTTAACTGATTTTCTTGTCTGAACATTTGTAAAGGCAAAAGATCTTATATCTAACATGATTTCTATAGTCAAACTTGTGATGATCGATAGGTAATGTGTAAAAGCATGATTTTATGTGTAAAGTTGTTCATGAAAGTCAAAATGCAAATATATATGAACAAGAGCGGATAAGATTATGAACGTAGAATTTAAAACTGTTTGTGAATTTTAAACGTTTGATGGTAATCTTTAACTCATTACATCACACTAATTGAAGAAAATTAATTTGATTTCACATACATTAATTTTGTTTAATAATATTCGTTTTCTTTCGTGGGAATTCTCACTTACGCAAGAGAATGCTTGTTGTAATAGTTCTATTTCTTTTCTTCCGTGATTAGTCCACTCGCTGATTTCTAAATATTTGTTGTCTCTACACACAAAATCAAAGATTGTTGTATTATTTGATCTGATTTCATGGTCTCTACCAAATTGTCACTGCTTTTAAATAAATTTGGTAATAGGAACATGGAGTTTATAGCCTTAACATATTCAAATGGATGCGATTAAGACCACTGCATGTTCCATCGCGTCTGAAAATAATAGTTACGATATTAACTAACATGGTGTTAATTGTGAAATTTATTTATTAATTAGCTAAATACGCTATTAAAAAGAATCTTTCAAACTTTACTCAGGTAAGTAATTTCTCAACAGCTTCCATAGATCAACCAACCAAAAATGACAAATACAAACAACTGAGGCCAGTTGGAACACAAATATTTAGATTTTACGCCTTAGTCCAAGATTCAAAACATGGGATTCCGTAGAGACCGTTGTTTAAATGGCAAATACGCCTACGCATATATTGGTCAAATGGTTGGCAAAATTATTGACACCGATGAGATATTACTAATCTGAGTGCAATTTAACAATCATTGATTGCGCGGGTGGTGGTAACAATTCATTAAATCAAGTTTGCAAGCTTGAATTAAACACAAATCCTATTTTATTTAACCAGTCATTGAACAACATAGCAAAACTGCTGTCAGTCGCACGCACTGACGCGTATCGACCTTTCATGATCATCATCGGAGTATGACGAAAAACTTACTAGCGAGGATCCAACCGCATTGCATATATATGGAAGGCAAAATTAGATATGCAGCTGTCACCTCTAGCAGTCTCGCATACATTGAACTTGACCGGAAATGTCGGCTGCACGATTTCAATGCAGTCACGAACAATACCAGTAAGCACGAAACGAATGTGCATGAGATTATACTTTCCGTTCATGCTGCCTTTGGTTTATCCTTCTGGTCACAACTGAACTAATTTGTTACTAGGTTCGCAAAACCTAATACATACTTGCATATATATTAGCTCTTCGCAACAAACAGTAATTAACGAACAATAACTGTTTTCAGCTTTCGCTACATTTACGTATAAAAGCAAAACAATTAAACAATAACTGATTGCGTGGGTGGTGGTAACAGTTATTTAAATAAAGTTTGTGAGCTTGAATTAAACACCAATCCCATTGTGTTTAACCAAATTCAATGTATGCGAGACTACTAGAGGTGAGAGCCGCATATTATTTAAATGATCAGATTGGACGCAATAGCCCGTGCGAAGAATTCAAATATTGCTGACAAAATTATATTGAAAATTGGTAGTTAAATTGCGATCTTATAGAGCCAAATTGACAGTTATTTGTATTTTTAGTCCCTAACATTCACAGTTATTTGATAAATTCTGTTTATTAGAGATTGAATGATGTAAGTTTATTTTCATTTTCATAGATTTATAGTTGTGTGTTTACAAGGACAAAAACTCACTCGTATGGAAATGTCAAACTTGAATGATTTATCGCATTCAGTAAACAAGATTTTTTTCGACAATTGGCAGGTTTCACAACGACAGTCACGACGCTAACAAAATTAAAATATGCGCGCTTCGGTTCATCGGTCTAGCGCCACAAGCTAGGCACTGAGACCTGAAATATTGTTGAATTTCAAAGTTATTTCTATCATTGTAGCTAAGAATTTCAGGCAGTTTGACAAAATGTATGAAAATATTACTAAATATTATATATTTTTAATAAGATAATTTGCTGAATGTATCACATGGAGAAATACGGTTAAGCCGTTGACGGCTTGATATATCGATTATAGGAAAAACAGCCATTATGCAGCAGAAAACCAGTGTAATTTTTTTTCCAAAACAGAATAGATTTTAAAAGTTTGAATTCCAGAAAACGCAAATTTTTAAAGCACATCAGAAACATTGATAAAATGGAGTTGAAACATTATAACGGATTTAAATGCATATATATATATATATATATATATATATATATATATATATATATATATATATATATAATTATATATATATATATATATATATATATATATATATATATATATATGAGATGGAAAAGCCACGTAAGCAGATATTCTCAATTGACTGCTGAGGCATGCATTGCAATTTTTCTTCAACATATAAGAAAACTAATTAAAGTAACTGTCGATTATATGCTGTTAATTGATTTGTTAATTTTTAAATTATTGGTGGTGTTACGTTACTACAAAATTCACAACGAAATTATTAAACTTTTTTCACGTTACAGAAGGCTTGTGGGTTATATTTTTTGCATTTTAAAGCAAAGAAAGCTTAGAAATGTATCGGATAACTAACTGGAGGATTTATTTGAATGAATACATTCTTATTTAATACCATGAATACTGTTGGTTTTCTTATTATAATCAAAGTGTGCCTAATTTTCAACTGGCATTGAGTGTATGGTCTGGGAAATAAATTTTTCAAATGAAGTTTGAAAACTTCATGTTAAACCAATATTATTTTATTTTGTACGAAATAGAAAAACTACCGTCAGTCGCATGTTCTGATGCCTATTGATCCACTGTTATGTCTCCACTATGCAACTCGTACGTAGTTGATGGGATTGTCATTATGCATTTTGCTAATAAAACAGCGCCTGGTTGGCAGTCATACTTGATGCCGAGTCATGAAACGATGTACATATCCGACTTTTCAAATATCCTTGTAGGATGATGGGACACTGCGGTACACCAGAGCTATGTTCTTCCATTTTGACTACAAAAACACGCGATTCGATGCAATGCTCGCATGAAACAGGCTACGAGGTAAAAAATCCTCAGGTATCGATTATATTTATCTTAACTTGATACATAATTGAAATTCATTATTTGCTAGATTAGTTTTAATGTGAGCTAATCTACGTTTTTTGCAGAGATCTGTCTATTTAGACTAGAAAACAATTTAGATGTGCTTTGGATTACTTGACGAGGTTACAGGTTTTTTGTAGTCCACATGCAAGTGATACATGTTTTACCATGAGTTCTCAAAACCAGATGACAAAATATAATCTGCTGTCAAAATGAAATTTTTAAAGGAAAGACAGCTTCAACAAACATTTTATCTGACCTTATTTAGAGTATTTGGTACAAAATTAGAATAAATACTATTAGAATTCCAATAAAAACGCAATGTATATGTGGGATGTGACAAAAACTAAATAAATACATAATCGCTTTGTATATAAAATATACTTTTACGTACATCGAAATTCTACGTCTGAAACACGATTGAGAAAACATACATATTTTGCTCAAAATTTAAGACTTCAGATAGGCACCAATCACTGTTAATTTTAAACCAGTCACGCGTATAATGAATAAGAAATAAAGAAACGAATTATAATGTGAAGCTGGCGACAGTTTATATTGCTTCGCATGATATGTAAATTAAGCTATATGACTGAAGTTTTCCAATGCCGCGTTTTGCGTACGCGGGTTGTAGCTTTGCACCGACAGTTTCACAAAGATCCGATTGATCACTATTTCCATTTCCGTTTTTTCTTTGATCGGGCTGAGTTTGTATTCGTCCCAATAGAAATACGGTTCTATAAGTGTGTATGCGTTTGTGTTTGTGTGTGCCTATTTGCAAAGTGATGTCTGAGATCTGGTCATTATTGTATCGATGGCTTGAGAATTAACCATCTGTGCGCATTGTTCGCTGTTACGTGTACGAGTGCTATTTTTCCGAGTGTAGCGTTTCGATTCATGTTGTTGCGCAAATTTGTATTCTTCACTTGGTAACTGAGCAAGTGTGGTTTGCAGTGTTGAAGGCTCATATTGTTTAGGAATTTCTGCCACCGTATGTGCATCTGTTATTTCCACTTCAGTTTGTTGCCAATCCGATTGAATGTTTGTTCAGTCTAGTCGAGGGCGTGTTTGGTCTTGCCTGGATACTAGTAAATTTTTGTTGAATTTGTTATTCGTGGCCAGTCGATTAGAATATCACGTTGATGAAACTTTTGAATATTTAGGCCAGGTGCTTGTTGTTTTATATAAAGGGCTTCATAAATAAATAATAATATTTCTGATTGTTCATTATGTAGAATTGAGAAATTGGGCAAATTCACTAGGTGCTCCGTTTCAAATAAATGATCGAAAATAGCTGATTTTACCGACGGTGCCAAGCCTTTGTTAATCAATTTCTGTGGTAAATTTTGCTTTTGAAGGCATTGGACATTGTATATATATATATATATATATATATATATATATATATATATATATATATATATATAGTCAATATATATTAAATTTTGTAGTCTTTCAGCTGGAGGGTCGTAACTAATACTTTTTGAAATGGCATCATGAACCTTACCATTAGTAGCTCGCTTCAGCCATTTTATTTCACAGGAAGCTTGGAAGTTCGGTTTTACTACGCAATTAGCACCGATTGTTTAATATTTTGTGACGAAAAAAGTGTGAGCATACCAGAGGTGTAGGAACCGTTTTTAATTGTAAAGAACATTTTGCCATTGTTGTCCCAAAAAACAGATGTACCGGGTAAATGGTGCTTGTCAGCCAAGAGTTGACAATCATTTCCGAGACCATTTATTAATTCACATAAACCATAGCCCTAGAATAACATTTATAGTTATATTTTCATAACATTAGCACTGCTTTGATAATTTTTATTGTCGTGCTTGTTGATTTATCGGCCATTTATAATTATCGTCAACTGAATTTCATGTTGATATTTTTAACCATTACTTATTTGTTGGCTCACTTTTGAACATGTTTTCAACTGTTGGCGACGTTTCGAAACGTGTTGTTTCAAAACTGTTCACTATGCTTACGTACGGTCAGCGGTATCATTCAAGTGCTTGATTATTCATGTGTCCTTAATTCAAGCTTAATTTTATTGACAAAAGCATATTTATGCATGCTTAACAATTACTGTTCTTGCGAATTATTGATCTTTTTTCATAACACATCACAAACGACGAGATTGGCGTAGACAAAAGAAAGGCGTGTGCGTATGTGTTTCGCGTATAATTAAACTATGCTCAGCGATATTTGCTAAATCATTCCGGTTTGCATTATTCAGCAATCATTATGCTCATCTTACACCGTTTCATACATCGGTAACTAGCTCTGCTAAAAGAATATAATATACATTTCGCTGGTCACATGATGTTTTTTTTCAATCAACTTACTTAGTCAATTCAACTCAGATAATAACAATAGATCACCTTTAATGTGATACCTTCTTGATTAGTGAAGCCAAGTCACAGATCAACTTACGCTAGAAGTGGGTTATCTATTGTCTTTTACAGCCAACGCAAATTGGAGGTAACAGTAGGACATAGAGATAGAACAGTCTATTTTTATATATTTTATTAGTTACAAAGTATCGCCAAAATACTTCTCGTGTAACCACACAAGCACGCAACACGAAAGCATTGTCTAAAACAGACAAACTTTGTTTCATAATTAATAATACTTAACACAAGTGAATTTTGTCACCACCCATGAAATTAATGATATTTAAAATCGACTGGCTTCATGATACCTTTAATAAACGATTATGAGATAATTTTTCAACACAAATCGCTACATTACTGTGGATAGCACAAACATACTTTATTTAATACGATGTAGCTGTCTCGCTTATAAAGTTTCTTAAAATAACTTTGATCTGACCAGATAATTATACCTATACCAAAAAATTTTAACTATAAAAATCACCACTCAAATTAAATTTAGTAGATGTATGAATTCTAAATCAACATCCTAATGCCATATCATGGCGCCAAAGGACAAAATTTTCATATTTTCTTAGCAGGGGTGTTTATAAAATCTTCAGCTTTGTTACAGGCAAATAATAACATTGGCCTAATAAAAGCAATTGCACATACCTTTTAAAAATTCCGAAAGAAAATACAACGCTCAGGCAGCCAAAATTTTGTGTTCCAAAATCTTCTTACAAGTTTATGCTCATGCTCAAACTGGTAAAGTAGCTGAATTAACAACAATTATTAATTACCCAGTCCTTGTTTTGCGCAACAAGGACAAGATAATTAATCTATTCTGTGTCGTGCAACATGTTTCTTTAAAAATAAAAAGACTAACGTCCTTGTAGTCTCGCGGTTAAAAAAATTGACTACAAAGTGGTGTGGCCCAAGCTTAGGCCACAAAACATTTCGAATATGATTGAATAATTGCTCAATTAGAGCAAAAGTATGATTTAACAGATAAAAATTTTATCCAGCGTACTTGCTTTATAGTGTTTGTTCTTTGAGCAGATGCCGTAAGCATTCAATAGATTTGCATATACCGTTATTGGCGATGAGCTTAAAAAAGACAGTTTAAGATTTAAAATTAAAAATGTAGACTAGTAAAGGAGTTTCTAACTGCTTTAAAACAAAATAGATCTGAAATTCCCGTCGATTGTTTTCTAACCTTACCAAAATAAGTACTGTTTTTAGACCAATAAAATTCAAGCTTTAGCTTTATTTATAGCAGTAAGCTATGAAGAAAATGAAACGCAGCAATAAAGGACAGTCAATACAAGCGTGCTTAATAACACGCTTCAAATATTCATTTAAATTTTTTCTGCCCCATGTAGTGTGTTGTCTATTCAGTAATGACAGATTGTGGATGGTTAGTTGGAACTTTGAGTCTAAATGAATGCCCTATGAGCTCCACCTAAAAGAAAGAAACTGACCGAGATCCATTAGTTAGTATATGACTACAAATTGTGTGTAGTGTGCGGCAGGGTGTCTCAGTGGTTAAAACACCCGATTCAAAAGCAGACGTTCCCAGATTCCAGCCCTGTCCGCGGCAAATTCTGGCCAGTACGTGATGAGTTCCGAATAAGGACTAAACTTATCTACTGGATGAATTGCCTTTTCTACACAATACAATTCTTAGTTTATGTATGTACTTAATGGCTCTGGTGTTTATATCAATTTCGCAACCTTGATTATAATAAATAAAAACTTCAACAGATTTTGTTGCTTGACGAAATCGCACGGCGTTTTTATGGCAATATAAGAGTCGATATGGACAACATAATTAGGACCGCCTGTTACAAGCAAATGAATTCGAAGTGCAATGAAATAATAAGCTAATTACTTTAATGTATTTTGATCGAAATATTAATGTGACCTCAATATACACAGTAAAATAATCATAAGAACAGTAAAAATGAAGGCTAAAATTAACTGGTTATTTCCCGATGAAAAACAGTGCAATTTTAGTTGAGTAGCCCAGTAAAGAACTTCTAGAACATTCTACAAACACAAGTCAAAAGCATATTGCTTGAGAAAGTCTTACGTTGGAATTCTAACAAATAATTATGACATATTGGATAAGACATGCATGTGGTGGTGTAGTTAGGCAAAGTTGACAACATAAGTTGACAGCTTAATCAGCTATTAGTAGTTCAGTTGCCTAGCTGACTGAGTGACAGACGAGTTAGTGATTATGAGGAACATTTTTGACTTTATTTAGAACGCCCACGGTTTAATTGTTTGCCTATATGTACATATTTTATGTGCTTATTGTTTGGAATCACCAAATTATGTTTTTCTGTGAATTACTTAGTTAATGTAGATTGCGCATTACTTTGACCGCCCATGTTATAAGCGATAGAAACTGTTATTTAGGTTTTCATATGTGAACATTGTACTATTATTATATAGAGGTAACAATATTACCTGTGATCCCTTGATAGCTAGGTCACTTCAAATGGCGTGAAACGAAAGACAGGGTTGCGTAGAAACTGTTTCTTAATGTTCTTATGTGTTAACCTTGGGCTCACATACAAATTTATATTTGTGCGTTTTTAAACGCCGACTTTTGAACTATTTTGTGAATAAGTATATGAGGAGGCTATTTAAGCCGACACTTTTCTATAAATTCGCGGTCTCTAAATCCTATCACTAAAGATGTTACTTGTTTTCCTGTATTTGTCATTGGAATTGGTGTTGTTGCTGTTGTCGTATTGGGCTAACTAATTACGGTAAACGCGAATGGGTCTGGTGTATAGAAGATGGACTACAAGGTTGATTCGGCTATAAGATGGTGGGGAAAATTAGAGTGGCTCAACAAACGTTGACCATTACAATGCAGAGTATGAATAATGCAAATTTATTAACATATTGTTTCACATGTAGAAGATTTAAATGAGGCAACGTCATCTTTGAATAGAATTCAAATATATACTGAATTTTGAGTGATCTACAGATAAATAACTTCCTCGGCCTGCTGCACTTGCTTCATTTTTCTTCATTTAAAGTTTGATCGATTTCTACAATATACGCCTGCTAACAATGTCTTCTATTTTTATTGATGCACGCATTTGGGGACGTTCTGGAGCTGGTAATTTAATAATTCTGTTTTTCGCGTCTATTTCTTTCAAGATTATTTGTTCGGGTGTTTTGTAACGTGAAAGGTTTCACATCCCGATTGCCTAACATTAAGTGTCAATTTAATAATTAAATTCTATCGATATGGAAACTCCTCTTAAATTTGTGGACACTAGCAAGTTAGCAGAAGACATGGCAGGTATGAATTTAGCAGATATTAATGAAAATACAAGCTTATCAGATTCTACTGCATATAATAGGACTGAACACGATCTGGCATCTATGGTGTTCTCAGACACGGATAGGTTAGGAGCCTCTACAAAATTAAATAAAGTGATGTCATCTTTGAATAGAAATCAAACTATTTACTGAATTTAGAGTGATCTACAGATAAATAATATATGTACAGTCCACCGAATATACAAACTGCATACATTGCATTGCAGACGCACTATTCATTCTCCGAGTAAAGCTGTGTAGTTATATTCTGTTAATGATATTAATGAATCAGCACATATGTACAGTTGACAGCAAACTAAAGTTCTGTGTCAATTTAAAGCATAGCCTATGTAGCGGCATATACCAGTGGAAGCTCCAATATCAAATTGTAAACACGTCCAATCTAACAGAGACTCGGCAGTGATTTACTTAAAACTGCATACGTCGTCGTGGTTTAACTTCCATCAGAGCGTCATTTGAACAATACAGAGCTGAACGTGAATGGCTTAATCTTGACTTCCTGGCAGTGGCTCCCAACAGCCACCTACCATCCGGTATTTATTAACTTATAGCATCATTTCAGTGAACATAATAAGAAGCCGCTATCAGATCCAACGCGCATTACTGTTATACGGGCAGTAAATTAGCTTCTCTCTACCATCTATGAGCACTAAACATCTGTTTAAATTCTAAAAAAATTTCCAACATTAAAAATCCATGCTAATATTTTAGTACTATCTGAGCAAAAATAATTATTATACTGATAAAAAATCTAACCGTTTTGTTAGCATGCATTAGAGTATACAACTTTAACAATTCCACAATCACCACAGAATTGGTCTGAAAAGCTCGCTTAATAAATCAATTTTGTCTACCTGCGGGTGCTGCAAAACATTGACATAAATAATACAAGAATACATTTAATATAAAGAAGGTGTGTACAACAGTTGTAGCCGGCAATCTTCGTTTCGTCAGAACTCAACAGGAGTGTAATATTTGGCACATTATACAGTCAATTTTTTTGAAAGCATGAGATATTAACTTTTATTAAACACACATTATGCAATAAAAAATGGAAGTTGGAAAAGTGCATGTGGAGACACGAACAAACACGTGTGTGTACACACACATATACAAAATGAAATTCACACTCAAAATAAGGCGGGTTTCCAAGTATTCTTCAAAGCAAAAAAAACGAAAAATAAATAAACACAGCGGAGCCTAGTTAAAAATTTGTTCAGTTGTGATCAAAATGATAAATCAAAGACAGCATGAACAGAAAGTATAATCTCATGCACATTCGTTTTGTGTTTACTGGCGACTCATAAGTAGGAGCCGGTATTACGCCCTTTAACCACTAAATAATTGGGTGAGAAATGTTGGATAATAGGATGGTACAATCTCCTAGACGAATGTGTAAACCTGCAATAGTGAAGCTAACATCATATATAGTCTACGGCAATGCGACTTCAACTCTAACTCACACTATATAATATATATACCGAGTCTGTAAAGGATACTAACACTAAGGCTATTGTGTTAGTAACTGATACCTTTTTTGAAATCGATGAGTACCGGATACTAACACTATGGTTTCGAGTCGGTACATGATACCAACCTGATGGATATAAATTTATGCTAAAGTTCACCCAAATTGAGAATTACAACAATTTCCGAACACCTGTTACTCCAGTTAGACTATACACTCTGGCCTTCATCGATATCAGTTATCACATTTCGCGGTAAGCATGACATCATTCAATTCAATATATTACAGTTAAATACTGTTTGTTGCGAAGACCTAATATATATGTAAGTATGTATTAGGTGTTGCGAACCTAGTAACAAATTAGTTCAGTTGTGACCAGAAGGATAAACCAAAGAGAGCATGAACAGAAAGTATAATCTCATGCACATTCGTTTCGTGCTTACTGACGACTCATTAGTAGGAGCCGGTATTACGCCCTTTAACCACTATTGTACCGTCCTATTATCCTACATTCCTCACCCAAATATATAGTGGTTAAAGGGCTTAATACCGGCTCCTACTGATGAGTCGCCAGTAAGCACGAAACGAATGTGCATGAGATTATACTTTCTGTTCATTCTGTCTCTGTTTTATTCTTCTGGTCACTCCTGAACTAATCTGTTACTAGGTTCGCAACACCTAATACACACTTGCATATATATTAGTTCTCCAAAACAAACAGTATTTAACAGCGGAGCCTGTTATATGCGAAATTCTCATTCCTTAGGAAAATAAACAAAATGGGTTCGTACATGCAAATGCGTATTAAGTTTTGCGTACCTCGTGAGGACCAGAAGGATAAAACATGAAATAAAGTATAATATCATGTACACATGCGTATCGTATTTACTGACGACTCATCAGTAGGAACCAGTATTATGACCTACACAAACTATATATTTGGTTAAGAAATTTGGGGCAGGTCGAAGATAAAACATCCTATACGTAAATGTATCCAAGTTGTAATGGCGTTAACCTCATGTAAAGTCTACAAAAATGTGATTTCAACGTCAAATCACATTATATAACATATACCAAGCCTGCAAAGTATTCTAACACATTTGTTTTCAAAATGCGGAGTCAGTACATGGTACCAACACAATGGATTTCAAGATATGCTAAATTTCACTAAAATTTCGATTTACAACTACTTCTGAGCACATGTTATTCCAACACTTCATAGAGTCTGGTCTTGATTTATATTAGTTACCGCATATCGCGGTTATCATTAAACCATTCATTTAAATATATAACAATTATATATTGTTTGTTGTGGATAGCTAACATTCATGCTATTTTGCATGGGGTGTTGCGCACACGTTATTGGCTTCAAACCTAAGGTAATACGGCATTTTCTCAAGCCGGAACATGTGGCAATTGCCTTTACTACACTATACAATTCTTAGTTTATACTGACAAATGTAATTACATAATGCATCAGGTGTTTATATCAAGTTCGCAACCTTGATTATAATAAATGTTGTCACCGCCCGCGCAACCAGTCTACGTTTAATATAAAGATTAGCACTTGCTGTTCCGTCTTTCGGTATGAAATTTGCACTCTCTAAATGTAAGATACTTACAAAATGTTCAGTCACCACTCACTCCATCTCTGCGGCTGCAAAGTGAAGAACCGGACGTGATTGGCAGGTTTACATTTCCTGGCAACTGTATCAATAACTCAGGCAATATAACTGACGAGGTGAATATGATAATCGCGAAAGCTAAAGGAACTTCTCCAAACTTCGCAATTTATGGAGAAATGCGAAGATCCCATTCTACATGAAAGTTCGCGAGTATAACACATCTGTACATGTAGTCTTATTATACGCTATTGAGACATAGCCCCTTAGAAATGATCATTTTAGACGCTTACAGAAATTCGACCACTGTTGTTTATGAAGCATAATACATATGGGTTACCAACAACAAAAAACGAATGCTGACGTCCGTAAACGTATTTTTGGATCGGCCAACAAGTGCTCATTGTTTGGCAACCAAATAAGGCTCTACCAACAGCGTTGGCCCGTGCACGTTTTGCATATCCGTTCAGTTCTATTGTCCAGTAGAGCATTACCCTCTCTCTCTCAGAAGTAAATTGGCGTAAGAAGCAAAGTGGACAGATTTTGACATGACAGAAACGGCCAGTATAGGACCAGCTCGTCTTCCATGATTGAGTTCACGTGCGCATCATACATCTTGGTCGGAAATTCTACGCGATGTGACATCGAGTCCACCTCAGTGATAATCCTGTCGCAGATTTCTGTTAGGAACATCGTCGTAATTTTCTTTTCTTAGTTGGGCAGAATTAGCTGTGAGGTTTGGTCGTGTTTCTGATGCCATCCTGCGAAAACCACAAGGAAACTGTATTGAATGATCTTAATGCTGACTTGGCAATAAGTACCTTGCGTAGATTTTTAGTTTTCCCCATTTTTATGTGCTATCTATGTAAATTTACTCACCTTAACTAGACTCACCTCTTCGTAAATCACTCTCCTTTAATAGGTTCTTTTTTTATAAATTATTAATTTTGATATTCTTATTACTTTTCCTTTTTCTATTTGTTTTTATTTTATTTTTGACTTTCTTATCATTGTTATGTGGAATTGAAGCATCAGTTACCAGCGACTTGTGCTGTCCGTGATGATGACGATAATGAGGATAGTGCTGAAACTAATGACCTTTGTACGGTCAATGTTAAAAACGTGTGACCATCCAAATAGCGTTTGAAGCGAGGAACTGCGATACAAACATAAAAAAGCTCCGTATCGCGTCCCTCTATCCTGCAAATTCCGGGAAACTAAAGAACCACGAAAAAATGATTCACAGCATTAGTCGCAAGGCTGGTTCAATAGAAAAGACAATTGCATCAATCACCAAATAAAATTGAGCGTTTAAATTTACGGCTCGTTTCAAGTACTGAAGAAACTTTTCCGTAAAGGCTACAGATTTAGACATTCTCGTCCATCTCGTCTCAAATTTCATATGCCCGGTAATGCAAAATTACCTTGGCCACGCTGTGCAGGTTTCTCTATTCTACTCGCAAGTCCTGACGGTAGAAAGATTTAATTATTTCCTTCCAAAATAACACTGTAACGAATAAACGAAAATGCCTACCAACTAAATCTGTAAATGCTCTAAGCTTTCGTCCCATGAATGATTTATTTTTTGTTCAGTACATCAATGATATGCTAAAAATGCTTGATTTATTGGCATGAAGTTCATACGGGCACTCAATTCGATAAACCTTTTGGTGTCAACGTTTCATTATTTATATATTATCAAGGAGTCACGCCAACAAAGAAGACAAATCGAGTAATTTATTTCAAGGCGTCCACTTATATTCCTAAAAAATCTCTCTAAGTTAGATTTTCCTTAACTGTAACATTAGGGCATATCTGAGATTAAAGTAAAGCTATAAATAATTTTTGTACACATACATAAACAAGCACGCATGACTTCATTAGTCTGTTTTTTTTTAAATGTGATGAACTGTGGACAAACGAAGTCTGCCGCCAATGGTAGCCTAAATATCTCCAACGTAAAAAACAACTGGAACTCAGCTAGTGTTAGTCACCACACAAGTAGGGTAACTTTGACAAATTCAGTTGCGCATTTTTTCATTATTTTAAACATGCATATATAAATGCAACAGTGTACTATTACATACACGTGACTGCTCAAATGCATGCTGTCGAGCTTGCCTAAGTACTTGCCAATCACATGCACACACCAACACATTTACTTTATTTCAACATCACTTCCACAGATGGCATGACGTTTATCTTAAAATGACAGATTAGAGATGGCTAGTTTGAACTATAGGCCGAAAACGAGACTAAAGGGGATTCACCTTAAGGCGATACTTGCCAAGAGCATTGTTGTGTCCACCTATATTGGTTGTGGGGTTCACATAGATTCCCTCAGTATGCATTATCAATGTATCATCCACAAGAGACTTAATTATACCTGATACTACAGTCAAATTGTTTATTTGTGCAGTCAGTCCTTGAATCAACGTTTCCAACCCACCAGAAGCCATTTGTAGATTTTCCACACGCTTTATTTTTAATCAAGTATATATAGTATTTTGCTCGGATGGAGCATCGATTTAGTAAAACAAATTACAAATATTAATTATTTTATGTTCACTTCAGTTCGAAGTCTGCTTTCATCATTGTGCTGACTGCTTCATCCTAATGCGGGCGCTTCTCCGAGGACTTTCTGTTGAATTAATGCCAGTCCTATATAGGACCCTTGGTGCGTCCATAGTCACAAAGGTAGCTATTGCTACAGGCGCAATTTGATATAACTGAAAATTTCACGTATAAAGGATGAGTTTCAAGACTATGAACCAAGTGCTTTATAGCTCAAATCCAGGCCAGGACAATTCTAGAAACAAGCGACTAAGACTAATCTGGTCCAATTGATCCATTCAATTCGCAATCTTATACTCAGTTTCGCTTATACAGGCAACATAAAATGTATGCATGCATTCATATATATTTATATATATATATATATATATATATATATATATATCTTTATCTATTCATTTAATTATTCATTTATTTAAAAGCACCAGTAAAGAGCACCTATATGCATGTTATTGTATTAAAATTTGACTATTTTCCAGTGCGCATAATCGGTTAATGAGACCATTTTGGTTCACCGAAGTCATTGCAATGTCCTTTTAAAAATCTGCTCTTAATTTTTATCAATTTGTTGCCGGTTTAGTAAAATAATGCTTGACGTGATAGGCAGTGGGGATGAAGGAGATGAAGTCAATTAACAAAACTAAATATTATGATGAAGTAAAAGATTTGAAAGTTAAATGCTTTAATAGTAACTTTTAGTTCACCCTTTTGGTATGCTTACTTTATAAATTAAATCACTTTTTTATTACTTTGATTCCTAACTACAAATTTAATTTTAAAGAACATCACAAAATTTTGAACATGAGAGGTGACGTTTTTACACTAATAGTTCCCAGATAATGCATTTATACATTAGCGAACGAGACAACCAATTGTTTCCTTATTAGGAAAATGATAAATTTTGCAGTATGTTTCTCTTCGCACATAAATTATTTACTGGACAAACCTGTTTAACATTTTAAAAGAAACATGTTGCGCGACAAGGAATAGATTATTTACCTGATTCTCGGGTTGCGTTCCGATTTGTTTGAATCCACTGTCTTCATGATTTTGCCAAATATTTCGGCCCCCGGATATGGAGGCCTTTTTCAATGGCAAGCACATCACACACACAAATAATAATCAGTGTGTCATGTGGAAAAGTTTAGTTTAAACTGCCTCATATTAAATACTGATTATGATATGTTTAACATAACCACGGTATTTCTCAAAGTCATCCAAAATCATACAAACACACACTTATATGAAAAAATAGATGTATACATATACAAGTGCTCAGACAAGCAAGCGTATTAGGTAACCTATATGCATGTTAATGTAATAGTGGCTCTCTAATTACTTTTCCGGTGAATGTGACCGGAAAATTGGATAGATTGGCCAACTAAAGTGTTCGTAATTCATTAATTGCGATACGCTTACTGTGTTTGCCATTCTATTGCCAATTAAGTTATTTAATACCTGGCGTGAAACTTTAAGGGCCATTGAAGTAAAAGGAAAAAATTAAATTTTTAGCGCAATAGTAAAAATGTAAAGAATTTAATAGAAATAATTCACACAATATGAATAAACTTGATGTCATAAAGACCGTCTACGATACACTTGCGGACAGCTGGACGCTCAACAATAATTGATTGGTGTTTACTTAAAGCTCGAAAACTTGATTTAAAGAATTGTTACCACCACCCGCGCAATAAACTATTGTTTAATTGTATTGTCTATATATATGACAAAAGCTGCAAACAGTTCATTTTCGTTAAATAATATTTGTTGCGGAGAGCTAATATATATGCAAGTATGTATTAGGTGTTTCAAACCTAGTAACAAATTATTTCAGTTGTGACCAGAATGATAAACCAAAGAGAGCATGAACGGAAAGTATAATCTCATACACACTCGTTTCGTGCTTACTGGCGATTCATCAGTAGGAGCCGGTATTACGCCCTTTGACCACTATATATTTGGGTGAGGAATATGAATCAACAGTGGACATTTTCTAGAATAAAAGCTTGAGACTGCGTCCACACGAAAAGAAATCTGGTTATACGGCTACAATAACTTCTTTGATTATAAGTGATTAAAAGGAAGATGATCACATATTCAAGTCTAAAATGTATAATAAGTTGCTTATTGCTTTTCATAAATCACAGGGCAAATATTTTCAAACGAAAATGGTCATTTTCTATTTCAAGCAATTTAGAATATGAAGAATTATGCTAATTTTCAGTTAAATAAAATATTTTTCTTCAATAGAAGAACGAATTCCGTTTTTATGGAGTTTAATTAATAGACCACACATTTCCAGATTTTATATATATATATATAAACTAAGAATTGCCTTAGTTTGCTATGACAATTCATTCAGAATGCCTGTTTTGTCAAGGTTGGGAACTTATCAAGTACTTTCTAGAAATTGTCACGGACGAGGAACATTTGCTTCAGAGTCGGCAACTATCCACTGAGCCAGCCCTGCTACATACATAGTTATCCACGAAATTCTATTTTTTGCTAACTATTCCGTTAGGTCGAGACTGTGGCATCCGTTTCAACTCCAAATTCCAGCCAACCACACCCCACGTCTGGAAGTTATATTTAATTAAAGATTTATGGCAGGAATTTTATTACGCATAAATTTGCCACTAAGTACTGATTAAGTTAGCAAAGGCAAAGTATCCAGTAGACCAGTTGCGACTTTATTAAGAACTAACCGAGTACTGTCCAGAATTTGTCGCGGACGGGGCTCGAACCAAGGCATATCGCTATCGGATTTTTCAAAAAACAGTGAAATTCAGACAAATGTCTAAATTTCACTGTTTTATGTTGAGTTAGATGACGGAGTCAGCAAACAAAAACCTAGACGTTGATGATGAACAAAGGAGATTTATAAGCACAAGTGTACATCAGAAACAGCTTATAGTTAATCAAAGAATTTGAACAAGTTTATTCATTCAATTGACTAGGTGTGCAAACTCCCTGTTATACAAAATTCTAGCCTTTTTTGACGTTCGCGTGTTGTACCTAGTCACATGGTTGGTATATTTTTAAATAAATGACCAGTGACCCCCCTTGAGGACAACTGTGTCGTACTCATATTACAGTATCAACTAGTGGCTTTGAGGTGGATAGACGACCTCTAGTAGCTTGTAATAATTAATCACTACGATAATTGTATTACAAACTTTCATTATGAATTTGGCACCTTGATGATCGTATATGGCGTGACATGTTAATATGTACGTCATGGGAACTACTAATTATATTAAATAATCATTGTATGCGCGGGTGGTGATAAAACATCTTTAAGGTAAGTTTGCAAGCTTGCAGTAAACACCAATCCAATTGTATTTAACCAGTCGCCGAACAACACAGAAAATCACAATACAAGTTTTTTTACAGCACGCATTTTTCTGTCCTAGCTAACATGCACTGTTCAAATAAGCTGAAGCAGATCTAAGACATGCTAAGGTGGCCGACTGGATCAGCACAGCTTGTCGTTTACCTAACATTTAAAACATCAGTGACTTAAACATTTCAATTGAGCGAAAAATAAACGTAGAACGAGCACAGCGAAAGAACAAAGGAATTTCGTTTATACACTATAAAGTGCATTTGCATACACGCAGTTGGATTCAACCATACATGTACAAACTGAAACAATGTGAACAGTACGACCCAAATTGGCCATTATATTTAATTAATACGTCGATAGTTAATTTGTGTGCGTATTTTTGTAATAAAAAATAATGGCACACATTTAAAAAAAAGTTAACTGTGCATCGTAAAAGCATGGACTACTGGCTAAGCATATCATTGGACAGAGTTCAACAGGGCGACAAGCAACTTTTGCCTCAATGAAATGACATTTCTCATAAAATACACATAAACAAACACACACATATATATATATATATATATATATATATATATATATATATAAATGCGCAAATACATCAGTCCTTTTTTCGAATATTTGCGTACGTCTATTGTGACAACCAAGTTTTTAATCTGTACTTTGTGCATAAAGGCTTATTCAATCAATAGATCGTGCCAGTGAACGAGCCCTCGAAACGAAATAAGTTAAGGTGGTTTGCATGAGCTCCTACAACGGACGCCAAACTGATTTTCAGACAGATTTCGCTTTGTACACGGGATCGTACAGGACATAACCAATTTAAATGAGAACAAAATTCTGGATGAATTGCTTTTTGATCGAAATATTTAGCAAAGAAAATGTTTTTTTTCCGAGAAAACTAATTATAGCATAATCGAGAGACTAAGTATGCTTCAATACAATTTTGTGTGACTTTCCGAATGCATTTAAAAGGGTGAACATATTTGTGAACTTCGTATGTCCACTGATGCTATAGTTCTAAAAAAGCAGGTAAATCCAGTGTTTTGAATTTCAATACATTACGGACAAAATTACTAGTAGTGTTGCTCGGTCGGTGATAATCAACTAAATTAAGGCTGCGATCTTGATCTAAATACCTGTCTAATCATGTACATACATTTGTCAGTATAAACTAAGCATTGTATAGCGAAGAACTGGCAATTCCTCCAGTAGACCTGTTTTGTCCTTATTGGGAGTTCATCATGTACGGCCAGAATTTGCCGCAGACAAGGTTCCAATCTGGGCACGTGTGCTTCAGAACGTATTACTCTAACCTCTGAAACACGCTGCCGCAAACTATATCAGTTATGTAATAACTAATGCTTCTTGGTTAGACTTTACTATGGAATCCTTAAGATCTAAAGTTCCAAATCTGTCATTATATAATTAACTGAGCTTTGTTTGCGCGGGCAGTGATTAATTTTAGTCAAGGTTGCGATATTGATGGAAACACCTGACCCATTATGTAAAATGGTAGAGTATATATATATATATATATATATATATATATATATATATATATATATATATATATATATATACCTGGTCTGTTGTGTTTTCCTGGCAAATGTTTTTGCCGAGTACACAAAGAAGTGCTTATCGATAGGCGGGCACAAGCTAGTCAGCCTGGGAACGGTAGCAAGACCCTTGACGAGTCTAAAGGGGACAGGTTTTATCCCGTTTCATGCGAAGCCTCGAGTTTGTGGAGTGTTAGTTTCGAAGAACCATCAGATGCAATCCTATCCCTTAAACGTCGTAAAGCTGCAGGCTGTGATGATTTTCTTCCGGGATTATTTAAGGATTTTGGCGATATAATTTCGATTGGAATGAGTTGACCATCATTCCCATCTTAAAAAAAGGCAATCGTAATTCGTGCGATAACCAACGCGGTATAAGCTTGACTCCAGTCCTAAGTTATTTGCTTTGATTTTCCTACGTAGTCTAAGCGCTTCACTTGAATCACACACTAGAGAATAACAGGCCAGATTCCGCTCAGGACAAGATTTTATCGATAATATTTTTACGTTAAGGCAAGTCCTTGAACAGCTGTATTTGTATCACCGTCCCACAATAGCCATCTTTCTAGACTTCAAGAGTGCATTTGACTCAGTGGATCGCAACGTATTTTTCATATTTTATCGAAAAGTGATGTGCCCAAAAAATTTGTCAATATTATGCGCGCTCTTTACAAAATACTTCTGGTCTACAACGAATTAACGCACACCTTTACAACCAACAAAGTGTTCGTCAAGGCTGTCCACTTTCCCTTTTTGTTTCATTTTGCAATTGGTGCTTTTATGAACACTGTCCCACGCATTCAGGATGCAGGTGTTGAATTTCTCCCTGGCGGTAAACTTGACTACACAGACGATATCGTACTATTATACGACAATCAAGATGCAAATCAGGCCACCTTAAATAGATTTGCAGACGTTGTTCCGTCTCTCGATAAGAAATTCCCACCCTCTAAATATAAGATACTTTTACATGATCACTCGCCACTCACTCCAATTCTGCGACTGAAGAATGAAGATCTAGACATAGTTGACAGGTTAACATATCTTGGGAGCTCTATCAATGTCAGCAAAGATGATAATGAGAATCGCGAAAGTAAGATTAGCTTTCTTGAACCTTCGCCATTTATGGAGAAACGCGAGCACCTCACTGTCTTAAAGGCAGTGTTTACATACAAATTGGATAGGATAGGACCCACCGATGGTCGTTTCTGGTAAGGCTGCTAAGATTAAGCGCCCGAAGACTGAAAAGAAGAATAAGCGTAGGAGGAGAACGGAATCGTTCGCCATATATATCTACAAAGTGCTTCGTCAGGTGCACCCTGATACAGGCATTTCCTCAAAGACGATGTCAATCATGAATTCATTTGTAAAAGATTATGGTATCTTTTGGTGTTACATCTTTGTTTACAAATGTTCGCTTTTGATGAAACTGTTGACATTATAGTTAAAGCGGTAGAATACGACATATTACCATCGCCGGTGCCAGGTCACACTCTACGCACGATTATCTTATTATGCACGAAAGACGTACATATTAGTTTTAATGGAAACAGATAAACAGTATGAAGATGTGGCAATGGGGAGCCCCTTATCTCCAGTGTTGGCTGAGATTTTTTATGGCATCGAGAGAACGCGTCATTAAGGATTGATATGAGTTAATGTGCTCAATATATACGGTACGTAGATGATATTTTCCTTGTCCTTAAGAACAGATCGCAATCGCGAATACTGCTTCAAAGTATTAACAAAACACGTAAGAATATCGGTTTCACGTCAGAGCACGAGAAAGATGATCGTCTGCCACTTTTATATGTAATTTGAATAAAGAAATTAAATAGAACAATTTACCATAAACCAACATGGTCTTCACAGTATTTGCATTACAGCAGTTTTGTGCCGTTTCAATATAAATTATCAACATTTCGTGGCTGCTTTTCAAGAATTGACAGGGTGGTTAGTCAAGATTAAAAAGAAAACGAATATAATGAAACAATTAACGATTTAATGACTAATGGCTATCCAAGACAATTAATTGAATCAATTATTAAAAAGCGAATTAAACAGAAACAGATGTATTACGGACCAGAAAAGAAAACAGTCTACCTGAAAATCCCATTTAAGGGGAATTCAATTTCCCGAATAGCACAAGATAAAGTTGAAGCGGCATTAGCACGCGCATTTAATGTAGCCAAACTACGAGTGATATGTAGGGTAACACACTTTCCAATCAAAGAGAAACAGTCATTACTGTTGACATCAAATATAATTTATCAATATGCATGCACAAGTTGTTCATTTACTTACGTAGGCCGATCGACAAGACGGTTAATTATTATAATCAATGTTGCGGTTTTGATATTAGCACCTGACACATTAATTACTTACATATGTCAGTATAAACTAATAATTGTATAGTGTAAAAAAGGCAATTCAACCAGTAGACTGGATTCCTTAATTGGGAACTCATCATGTACTGGTCAGAATTTGCCGCGGACAGGGCTTGAACCTGGGCACGTCTGCTTCGGAATCTGGTGCTCTAACCACTGATCCACCCTGCAGCACACTACACACAATTTTCAGTTATATACTAAATAATGTAACTTGGTTAGTCTAATGACAGACTTGAGATGATTGGTTGGAACTTTTGGTCTAAATGGATACCATTTGAGATCCACTTAGCATTTCAAAAAATTACTAAATGCAATAACGACAGGGAGCTAGCCACATACGAAGCCTTATGAATAAACAAATTGCAGCCGGATTTATGCAAGCAGAAAGAGCCTGTTCAGGCATTGAGTTTGAATTGGAGGTGACGCATCCAAGTAATTGGTTTCCTTTTTTCATACTCTCCATGTTTCCATATTTCTATCTTGTTTTGCCTTTCAATTTACATATACAGAGATGTTCATTTTAAGACACTTGAGAAGTAAATGAGAAATAATCGTTTCTTGAATCTGATAAGATTTCTTTGTTTTTGCACATGGAAAGGGTACCATGAATTTTATTAATGCTCGCATTTAAAAAGTATATATATATATATATATATATATATATATATATATATATATATATATATATATATATATAATGAATATGTTTTGGACATTAGTTTATTTATAATCTGCAAACATGATTAAGGCAACTGTTATCGCCACTTGCGCAATTGATTAACTAATATTAATGCATCGGAAGGTGCATAAAGGTAGTCATCGTAATTGCATAAAACGTTTCAGTATTCCAAATGGGTACTATTTATGTGAGACTACTTGGATTGAGAGTACATTCAAAGCTTTCGAAGACCATTTTTATTACGATTAAATCTCAGTTGGTCATTTTTCGGTCGATCTCTAATTATAACCAAGAAAAGTCGAATAGCGCAAGTACGTAATTAACGATGGTTTTGCTATTATATGACTGATAAATGATAGGATTCACACATATTATAGGCTTGAAAACTTTATTTACATGTTACTATCACCACCAGCGAGATAAAAAAAGCAGTTGAAATATAACTTTACAAGAAAAGAGGTACATTCCGAGACAAAAAAGCAACCATAATTGAAGAAACGAAATTTTATCACAACTAAGCTGATCAAGGTCTGATGTTGGTTACAGCAACGATATGAAACAATAGCGTTTAATAATAAGCGATTAACTTATGATTCTTCTAAATACAATAGAGAAAATGTTTATCAATCTAAAGCTTAAAATATTGAATGAAACTTATGTGCTCTTGCACAAAAACTTAGATCGACTTCCATTTTCTAAATTTCGTGATTAAAAAAAAGAGTTTAATTAGTTTTACATCACAACATTGCCAATCATTCTGTTCGAAATGTGAAGAGCTGACCACAGCGGTTCCGATTTAAAATGAAATTTTCGAGTCTGTTTATCTGAATGACACAATATTTAAATAAATTGCCTAGTCACAAATTTAATTGATTCCGAATCCAATTAGAGATGAAATATCGCGTTCAATTACATTATTAATTAATTAGACACGTTTTAACTGGCAATTTTCACCATTTTAGTTCTTACAAGACATGCACTTTATTAGACGGCAAACATAAATATGATATGCATGCACACACAAGCATAAATAACAAAGAGTCAGGCCATACTTTCTGGACACAAACTGAGCAAAATTATAAAGTGCCTGCAACTAAAAATACATTTTCTGTGAACGGGTAGAACGCCGAAATCTAAAAGATTAATAAGACCGTTCATACTATGAACACCAGGCTTGCTTCATTGTAGACGAAGAATTTTTTTCATTCCATAATATTCTATTTGGAAATAAGGAGCTATACTAAAATCTGTATTAGCAGAAGGCATACCTCCAAAGACAACTGCATAGTTTATAGAATTAAACAAACATTGGTTGTGCGAGCGGAGATTACAATAAATTTAATGAAGGTTGCGATATTGGTATAAACAAATGACACATTATGTACATACATTTGTCAGTATAAACAAAGTACTGTAGTGTTGAAAAGACAAATGATCCAGCAAGCCGTTTTCGACCTTATTGGGATGCCATATAGCCTCAACATAAATGAAAAGCCAACTAAGAAACATTAGTTAGTAGATAACTGAAAAGTGTGTATAATGTGTGAAAGAGTAGCGCAGGGGTTAGGGCACCAGATTCCGAATCAGCCGTGCCCAAGTACATGATGAGTTCCCAATAAGGACGAAACCGATCTACCGGATGAATTGCTTTTCTATACCATACAATTCTTAGTTTGTACTAATGTAATTAATTGGTCAAGTGCTTATATCAAGATCCAACCTTGATTATAATATTTATTACCGCCCGCGCAACCAATGTACGTTTATTTATATAAATGTTTAAAGCAATACAATTTTCCTATATAGTGTGGTTTCTGTTTAAAAATGACAGATTTGGATGGTTAGTTGTAATTTTGGGTCTAAATGAATGACCTGAAACAAAAAAGACTAACCTAGTTACATTAGCTAGTATATAACGGAAAATTGTGTAATGTACAGCGTGGTAGCTACATATCACAATAATCCGAACCAGGCGTGTTCAGGTTCGAGCCCTGTCCGCGGCAAATTCTGGCCAATATGTGATGAGTTCCCAGTAAGGACAAAACAGGTCTACTGGATGAATTGCCTTTTCTACACGATACAATTCTTAGCTTATACTGAAAAATTTATGTATTAATTATTCAGGCTGCCATCATGCTAAACAATTGGTGAATGTATCTTCGGAGTAAAATCACACGAATAGTAATCTTTTCTTTATGTGAAAACTACTTTCAACGAAATTTGAAGGCAATGCTCTAAGAAGAAATACTTACCTAGTGAATAAGTTTTCTTCACGAGTCGAAATCTGCATCTCCGTCGATGACGAATAACGGAAAAACAGAAAAAACAAACTCGATTCGACATATCCCGTTTATTTGGATTGCGAAAAATGCCATGACAAAAGAATGAAACAGTCGCGCACAGTAAAACAGAAATGACGTGGAAGACAGATATAGCAAACAGAAGAAAATACCAGGGCTGTTAACAAAAATCGGGACGTATAGATAACGGTTGTCACAGTTATAGTTATGCTGTTCTAATAAATAGCAAAGGTACAATCTTACAATTAATACTTTTACACATTTGTTAGATAAGGTTATCAATAGCATGCTTAGTTATCACGAATAAATAATTGAATTTATTCAAAAAAGTGACTATAGTGCACAAATCCTTCTTCCTAAGCTAGACAAAGTGAAAATCTAAGCACATAAAAAGTAAGGAACAGTGTAGTCATTCGAAACCGCTCCAATCATGCGAACATTCCAAATGCAACAAGCTAGCGTCCACAATAAAATATAGTAGCAAACATAATTACTTAGTTTGGTAAACTGATCAAATACAACGAGATTGTAGTTTATCACTAGCTTGCAAACTTTATTTAATGCCATATCACAACCCACGCTCTCAATGTTGATTTAACTGGCATAATGCCCGATTCACATTTCTGTATACGGCATATGGCCGTGGCAATCCCATAATACGTAATCAAACAATTAATTAAACATTGTCAAAAGAAGCGGCCTCTCGTGAGCATAAACGTGAACCAACCAGACACAACAGGATAAAATTCACCTGGAAAAAAGGTAAGCTTAAAGAGCTGGAAGTCTTTTAAATAGTCCAATCCTTTTGATTGATTATTTGAATAAAGGAAATTCTATCAGAAATGGAAAAGCTGACAATCAAAAAGACTAATAGAAAAACGAGAAAGTGATCAGCATCGTTGCTGTATCAGACACCGATATAAATTGAGATAAAGTGATGAACTAACCGGAAAAAATATGGATTTCTCGTTGTAATGAATATTAACAATAATACAAATCAGGAAATAGTATACAATATGAATGTGTGGGCACAAATAGAGTTAAATCTAGGTTATCACCGATGCATGGAATCGCTCAAATTCTTTTATATATATATATATATATATATATATATATATATATATATATATGTATATAAACGAAAACGAATGTAGTGGAAGAATTTGGAAATGATAAGTCGAAAATAATCAAAACAATTGAATCTGATAAATATGCCATGGGCATGCACTTAAGTAGGTATTAACATGTAAAGGCTGTGGCCGATAAATAAACATTTTAATAAAGATGACGAAATAAATGAGTGGATGAATGCACATGAGTCCCACAGGATTAATAATCAGGAATGTACTATAGAAAGCTGATACGAATAACTGGAATAGTTATGGCTAGCTATATGTACTGAGAAAATGATAGGGATATAGAATGCGAATTACAAGACGATGAAAGATAGCTGGTATCGAAACACTGAAATAAAATTTTGGCAGACAAAAATTAATGTATTTAATGAAATGAGTATCATCCTAAATGATAGCAATCGACTCTTGACTAGGTTACGGCCGAGACGCTTTCGTAGTGAAGAATATTTATAACACAACTTATCAAAAATAATCGTGTGATAGACGAAAATCACTTTTCAGAATAGCCGAAGAATACCGCACATATTCAAAAAGAACCGCGGATATTTTACTCACAGAGAGAGGATGACTTTATGTGCAACATAAAACAATTTGAATTATAAATTACGTAACTAGTTGAACGAACCTTTCTACACACTCCACAATATGGATACAACAGAAAAATATGCATTGTAGTATAATCTGATTGCACATCGCTAATAAGACTACTATTCAGTTATGAATTGCATTATTTATAAATTTAACTGAACACGTGCAACCTCACACAAAAAGAGAAATGAAAAGAATAAGCAAAAGTTGACAAATCGAAAAATACTAATACTGCCATCATCAGATTATAGCTAACCTATCTTTGTCCGTCAAAACATCATTGAAAACCAAATGAAACCAAGAAAAGAATTTACTTAGCCCATCTTCCAGAAAACAAACAAGAATTCACAGCAATTTTACCATGCAGGTCAAAATCGACGCCTCAGAATATGAAACGAGTTGGTAGACAGAGAATTTACTTAATGAGGAATAAGGTTGGGACTAGGTCAGGCTGAACTTTGTATTCAAAAAAAAGAAAGCAAAAAAAGGATCGTCACCCTCAAACATGGTAGTCGGTACACGCCATGAGATGCGTGCTAATTTGAGAAAAACAAGCAGCTTGTAAAGGCGTATCAATAAAATTATTAAACTCGCTAGGCAAAGCCTAAAACCAAATAATACAAAGTACAAAAGCTTGCCTCGCGTCACACAACGTTACCGATAAAACCAATTAATACTGTTCATCTGATTTCAAGATGCGCAAAACGTGTATTTTAAACAAAGACGTAAATTGAGACAAGAACGTACAGATGCAAAAACAAAAAATGATGCACAAAGAGGAAGGTTAACCTATTTATATTCCAAAAAGCACACGCTAGTAACATACGAAACAGTACCGGACGTGTATGCGCGTGGAATACAGACAAAACAAATCTAACAACATTATGAAATGCTTAAAAATAATTACAAAGGGATCATTTCAATCTAGAAAAGACCATAACTGCATTACACAGAGAGCATTATCAATAGTACTGGTGAGTAAAAAAACTAATTTGCACGAAAGAGTAAAAGACTGAGGTTACAAACAGTTTGGCTCCTGTATATGCAAAATGTTACAAATAGTCAAGAACTTAATTGCCCCAGATTAGTCACTACATCGATATGCCGACGTTATTCACATTTTAGCAGAAAATCTATCCGAAACTAAGCTTCGGTGAAAAATATCTGTACTTACACGATCATATTAACTAGTTACCTTGACGATAGCTACACATATCATAGTGAGAACCTTTGAAACAACACACGTGCTGTGACAAAGAGAGGCACCAGACAGCCACATATCGCAGCAAACATATTTCTATAAGCGTTTAGCCTAAGGCAAACATTTAGCTTTGTTTATTTTCATGTAATTTTAATTCAACTCATTCGGACAATTCAAGATTTGCTAACTTACCATTGTACTTTTCACACAAAGTCGATTTGAAGGCATAGTAGAAGAAAACCACACAATGTAGCTGTCAAAATTACTAGTAAAAACGAACGGGTGTGTTTGCCCTGGCATTATAATCAACTAAATAGAGTTGTCAGTTAGCAGAAACTCAACAAACCTAACTTTTACTTATCACACAAGATACTATGATAACACCCCATTTTATCAAGCTATATATATATATATATATATATATATATATATATATATATATTTATAATATTAATTAATTATTTTTCAGTCATTGAACTCATAAATCAACATAATTTGCCAGTCAACGACAAAGAATACACATAAGTTTGTAAAAATTTGGATTTTATTGTAACATCTGACACGATGAATAAATCAATTTATCACCATGATATTGTTGATGTTGTTATACGCTACTCCGAATTTTTAGATTCAACCGATATATTTGCAAAATTTGCTTGGTAAAATTAATTACTAAACAGACCAAAAATGGATTAAAATTTCCAAACTAGCTAGATTGACAATTATGCGTACAAAAAAGGAATCCTTCTTATGGTATGTATTAGTCTAAATATTTCTCAACATTCATAGCGGCATAAACTTTTTGGAATAAACTGGAAAGCGAAAGGAAAATTTTTAAGTGGATAGAATAGATAGAACAAAGCGGCCGCATACATTTTAAACGTATCACGGTTGTCATTCGCAGAGCAGCACTACCGAAACTAATGCAAGCCAACACCATCGCTTCATGAAAGTAAGTAGTTTTGATTTAAGTTGAACAGTCATTGTAGGCTAAACTGCTGTATCAGGTAGCAGTTGCAATTTATTTTGGTTGTCGAGACCCTAGCCAGAGAATTAATCTGTCAAGTGAAGAAATCTTCCAGTCCGGCTATAGGCACATGTGGAGTTTATGAGTTTCTATACAGAGTCACTGGAATAAAAAACATCTTGTCTCATTTTTCATATATGAGTAGTGCATACATGAAACTGTTTTGTCTATATATATATATATATATATATATATATATATATATATATATATATATATATATATATACATAGTCGTAGAATATGTCAGATACTATGTGGATTAAGCATTGAGAGGCGTAAATCTGATCCTTGCCATTTCTTTGGATACCGCAAATTATGTTAAAGCAGAATTTAACAGATGGATCCACGTACGTAGTAAATGAGGTGAATTTTTGTGTAGCGAACGACGAAACGGCTCTCCCTACACGCAGAACGTGGTGGAAAAACGATCAAAAAACCTTACAGGAATCATGATCTTGTTTGAGAGAAATAAAAATTAAAACAATGATCAAATCACAATAAGAAAGACAACAACAATATGAAAACGTCAAATTGAGAACATTAGGTCAGTATACCAAACAGCCTGTGAAATGAAGCAGAATAACTAATAACGTGAAACAAAAATGAAAAAATAATAAATAATGAGCACAATTTTCCATCGATTGTGTTCTTTGAGGGTAACACCAGCTATAACCTGAAAAAGCTTAGTGGAATTGTGTGCAAGATTTGATCAAAAAGTTATTTTATCCAAAGTATACCGCCACAAAAAAAGAATTTGAATCAAAACTACCGCATCGATGTACATTAATTGTGCCACAAAAAAACGATAAATATACACATTTTAAACTTTTTATTAGTTTATCACTTGGAGGAACTTCTATTAATCATACACCGAACTATTAAATCATGCTTACAATTTAAAAAATAAAAATTACATTTTTTAAATCGAAAGAAACAAAACACCTGGCCCATTGAATGCATAAAAGATGATAGAAAGAAGCCACAAAAACATTTGACCAGATATCATTTGATTGAAATTTAATTAATAGTAAGTAGAGTTGATGTGTTCAGGCATGATATTTTCTTTGTGTGCATATGCGCTTTGTTTAAAAGCATATTTAATTACATAATCATTGCTTATAAATCTGTGAATGCACTTTAAGCAGTATAATAATTTAAATGATGGTTGCAATAATCTTACAGGAAAGACAAAAACATTCTCTAGCACTACACGTGACGCCACTTGAAAAAGACGAAAAGTGGGCAGTATATGTTTTTTGCTGGAAAATGACAATCACCTGTGTTTTCATAGTAAAACAGAGGTACTATAGATTAACCTACAGTGAGTGCCCAATTTAGCAAAAATATATTCCATTGACTTCAACAGTCAAAATCAGTTATAAATTCGTTTCTGACCAAACAAATGATTCCCAACTGTTAATATTTACAAAAAAAATTGTCAGAGTTCTTCAATACTTATTCTATTAAGTGTATGACCACGAAATTTGACTATTGCTACGAATATTAAGTAGGCCAAACAAATGCAAGGTAGTTGTGGATTTTCAAAACCACTTTAAAAGTAATAGCTGCTACCATAAATACCCATAACAATAATATTGCTAATATGAATTACAGTCCTTATGAATCAGGTTGTCTGAAATACACACGACACAAAAACTGTCAATAACAAATTTGCTTAGAAAGATAAGTTCAAAAGGACTAAATAAGTTTTCTTGATAAAATAAGCGAAAATCCTAGACATGTTTATATAAAAGACCTACGTTTGAAGCCAGGCTGATAAACTATCAAACTGCAAATGACAGGAAACTATTTTAAAAAGTTTAAAAGGAATTAAGACTAATGCAAGTTATTAAATTCTTATTAGTTTATAATTACATTCTAAAAGTTACAATTCAATAGGAAACGTGATAAAATATATTCTAGCCACACATAAAGATTGATTTTTTCATATCAGGAAAAAACACTTGATACGCGCTTAACTGGCAGTTCACATTATCCACTCATTTGGTGGCCCAAAGATAGCACATCAACAGGCGTTACCACATTGACGCATTGAATATACATCGATAAAAGCCATTTGCACAATATCCATGTAAGCTAGTCATAATAGCGTTGAAATAAAGAACAAAGCCCGAAACCGAGTGTGTAATTGCAACTTCTATGGATATGATTATCACATTTCTATTTATTGAACAATCACCAATAGAAAGAATCAGCACAACATTTAGATTTAAAGCATGGTAAATAATCGAAATCAACTAGGTATATTGAATTTCAACCCCAAGGAGATGGTATGTTCTTCAGAAATGCAGAAACCGAATAGTTTAGTGAGTGATATCCTAAGAAAACAGAACGATGTAAAGGATGCAAAAAATTGAAAAAGCACAACAGGTAACAATAATTAGTCATATGCTAAAGATTATGTATTAACTAAGAAGGTCAAAGGCGAAAAAATAATGGAAATAGAAATGCGAATTAAGGGGATCCGCAATGCCAATACTTTACAATACGCGCTTGTTCAAAGCTGTTATTGGAAAATAAGCGCTTATTCTTTTTAACTGATTTCTCTTCTCACTTCAGCGAACAACTTGTTTGTTTGTGTAATAATTTTCTATATTTTTAATAAAATACCATCATTTCATTCTACTTTACTTTTGCCTACACACTTGTTCTACCACTCAAGTTAACTAATACGCAGAATTAACTGATCATCACGATTTTTAAAGATCGACTGCACCGAAACCTACATGAAAGAGTTTGGCGTTATTTTAAATGATGAATGGCTATTATTCATTCAGAAGTATTGAAAAAATCTGTGTTATCAAAGTTAACCAGACTATTTAATTTTAGTTAAAAACCTGCGTGAATTTCAAAATTTTACTCTTGCACGCTTTAACATATACTAAATGATAAAACTAGCAATTTTAATTGTGTGCACTTATTTGAACACTGATTTACAAAATATGCGCAGTGCAATGATTGAATGGATTTTACATCGTGAGAAAAGGCTTACTAAATAGTCAATCAATACTAAATGCAAACTCATACTGTGAAATATATTAAGGTATCTCATCCTGAAATAGAAATACGACAAGAGAGTCACACAAAGCGGTGATGAAGAACCAAACGGTGGGGCAAATCGCATGTTTAATTTTGAGCTAATTATGTACTGTAAGAACTTTCAGACAAGATTTAAACTACTTCTACTTTAAAATTGAGAAATTAATTATGCTCTAAATAAATCATTTCCAGAATATTTCACTCATTTGATATAAATAAATGACACTGCGACTAACATACTCTGTTAAATTTAAGTGGTATTCTGATTAAAAAAGATAAATGTGGAGAATTACGCCATGGATCTTATGTTGCAGCAAAGAAAAAATTCACTCCAGACAATTACGCAACAAAATATAAATTAGAAGCCATTGTTCAATTTAGTTAGGTAGAAAATATTATACCGTCTTAATTAAGGTATACATATATATATATATA
>JAQBSW010007586.1:0-39883 GCA_029291075.1 Eudiplozoon nipponicum | reverse complement strand
ATGTGCTTGAGATTATACTTTCCGTTCATGATGCCTTTGGTTTATCCTTCTGGTCACAACTGAACTAATTTGTTACTAGGTTCGCAAAACCTAATACATACAAGCATAGCATAATTTGGAAAAGGAAATTCATACACTAGATTAATCTCCTACTTACTGGAAACTTAGCAAAAACCTATTCAGAATTTGCCGCGGACGGGGCTCGAATCTGGGTACACCTCCTTTGAAGTTTGTTATTTTAATCACTGAGCCGCATTGAGACTTCCTAAAAGAATTGATATCAAAAAAATTTTTTTCATTTAATTCGTAAATTGGTTACTAATTAGTCTCCTAGTGTGCAGAAAGCTATTGTTTATTATGTGGAAAATAATTCTGTTTCAAAATTTGTTGAATATTCATCTACACACTACGGCCCATATTTGAAAAATGGAATTTGCCTCATAAAATGCTTATAAAGGAATTATTGTTAGTTGAATTGAACCATACGTGTTGTATTACCATTTGGCTCACCTTATCAGATCATCTCACGGAATAAACATTGTTGTCTAGAAAATTGAATCGAAAAACAATTTCATTATGCATGTTGCAATCAAATGAAGCATGCAGAATTGGATGCGCATGCCGGTCTTGGCCACCAAATTACATAATACTTCTTCAAAATGTGATTGTAAAACGCTATCCAAAAAGTAATTCATTACTTGACATCATCATGCATCGATGTTCCTATGTACATAACAGTGGAGTTTACGTGGAAGCAACACGTGGCTTTTTTTGGCTAATGTGCCAAAAGTTAATCTTTCTAAATGCTGCTAGCATTAAACGAACATTGGTTTCGCGGATGGTGATAACAATTATTATAATCACGGTTGCGGTCTTGATATAAGCTCCTGACCCATTAATTACTTACATATGACTGTATAAACTAAGAGTTGTATAGTGTAGAAAAGGTAATTCATCCAGTAGATCGGTTTCATCCTTATTGGAAACTCATCACTATCTCGCCAGAATTTGCCGCGGACAGGGCTCGAACCTGGACACGTCTGCTTCGGAATCTGGTGCTCCAAACACTGAGCCATCCAGCCGCACACAACACTGCACACAATTTTCAGTTATATACTAACTAATGTAACATGGCTAGTATATTTTTCCTTTAGCTGGATCTCATAAGGCCAGTACATGATGAGTTCCCAATAAGGACGACACCGGTCTACTGGATGAATTGCTTTTTATACACTATACAATTAATAGTTTATACTGACATATGTAATTTATTAATGGGTCTGGTGCTTATACTAAGATCGCAACCTTGATTATAAAAATTGCTGCTAGCATTGTTGGTATGTATGGACAGAAATTTAGGCTTTGTTAATAATTTGACATTTATTTACACACAATTAGTGTTTAAATGCGATTAATAAATACATTTGGTACATTTTACGTTTCTGTCTACCAGCATGGCCTAAATTAATCCCTCATATAGGTGTAAATCATAAATAGTACACGGATGTATGAAACGCTCAAATGAAACACTATGTTAAAAAGGAAAAGGCAAAATCAAAATATCTGTATTTCTCAACAGTCTGTGCTTGACAGACATAAGACTGCTATTTTCGTGCTTAATATTCAACAAAGTCTGATGACGAACGAGAGACTTTTTAAGCTAATATTTCGCTCAAATGTAAACAAGTAGTCTGGTTTAAAAAATAAAACTTCGTGTTATGATTGGCATATTCTGGAAAGACTAACATCCACATCAATCATTATTTTATTTAAATCTGATCATGGAAATTATTTTTAAAACCAGTCATTTACACCCAAATGATAGTTTTACAAAAATTGTTCGGCAAAATAGAATTTTGTGCATAATGTCCATTTTAATTGAAAAGCGAACATCCAAAATTTGGTGCAAATAGATTTAAAATTTGGCAAACGCTACGTATCCGTCAACCACCATGGCCTAGACCAGATTTTAACAGAGTTGCAAACAAAAAATAGCCAAATGTATAATAATCATGCAAGCACAACCATAACTCGGTAATAGTGTAAAATACGTAGTAATCTTTCATTATTATAATCAAGGTTGCGGTCTTGATATAAACACCTGACCCATTAATTACTTACATATGTCAGTATAAACTAAGAATTGTATAGTGTAGAAAAGGCAATTCATCCAGTAGACCGGTTTCGTCCTTATTGGGAACTCGTCATGGACTAGCCAGAATTTGCCGCGGACAGGACTCGAACCTGGGCACGTCTGCTTCGGAATCTGGTGCTCTAACCACTGAGCCATCCTGTCCGCGGCAAATTCTGGCCAGTACATGATGAGTTCCCAATAAGGACGAAACCGGTCTACTGGATGAATTGCCTTTCTACACTATACAATTCTTAGTTTATACTGACATATGCGAGTAATTAATGGGTCAGGTGTTTATATCAAGATCGCAACCTTGATTATAATAATTGTTATCACCACCTGCGCAACCAATGTTCGTTTAATTAGTAATCTTTCATGTTAGACTACACATTGACTGTTCATTTGCATTCGGTAATACTAACAAGGATACAAATTAGTAATGAATAAAGCTTGTGGATTATACTTAAAAATCATTGTTTGAATTGGATGCTTTATTGTAACGCTGACATCGTGGGAACGCATTATTTTTATTAGTTATGCTTCTGCGTTACTCTGTGAATAACACTATTTGCAGCATGTTATACCACTGAGTTTATGCATAAAGATAAAATTGAAGAATATATATATATATATATATATATATATATATATATATATATATATATATATAGTCGTTTAATGTATGTGCGGTAGCATAAACATTGGACGTACGATAAAGGAACTGATCGTACAATTGCGCGGGTGGTGGTAACAATTATTTAAATCAAGTTTGCGAGCTTCAAGTAAACACCAATCCCATTGTATTTAACCAGTCGTCGATGAAAGGAACTGATCAGTTGAATACATCACTTGTACCAAATTCCCAAGAAACTCCATGATATCAATGGAGCCGGCTTATCCTCAAAAAGGAGTCAGCCGCAGTAAAGTAAAGTAAAGTAAAGTAATAAAATCTAATGCAGAAATTGACTTAAAATCCGGGAACCGTCAGGAAAATCGGCTGTCACCAAACATATATTTGATACAGGTATTTAGCAAATTGGTCGACTTTCTCAGTTCTACAAATAGCAAAATCCAAAATAGTTTTACAAATATAACAAAACTCTGCGTAAAACGTACCCAGAGTAAACATTCAAAAGTGTCACTAGCAAGATATTTTACCCGACTAGATACCAATCCTAACAAATAACTAGCATTTCGGCAACTTTGAACACTCGTGAGACCAGCCTTAGCGAACATTTCATCGTATTGTCAACAAAATGACGAAAAACTTCTGAGCAAACGGCGTCACTTCCATGGTTAGTAGTGACCGAAATTGAGCAAAATTATGAGAAATATTCAATACAATCCGTACACCATACACTGTTATCGAAGAAACAAAATGAAGCTCATGAAAAGAGCGATACGTAAGGCTGTATACGGGTAATAACATTTGTACACGGAATAGCCAACAAATCGAACATCTAAACAATCATTGATTGCACGGGTCGTGGTAACAATACTCTAATTCAAGTTTAAGAGCTTGTAGTAAACATAAATCCCATTGTATTAAACTAGTCATTGGCTGACGGTAGTTTTGTTGTGTTATCCGACGACTGGTTAAATCCAATGGGATTGGTATTTACCTCAAATTCATAAACTTGAATGCGAGTAAATCGAACATCAGGTCGCAAATAAATCAATCAAGAAAAAATAACCAGATCTCAACCATTGCTCTGCAATACAATGAAAATTGCTTCTACTTGCACACATGACAACCCATCATAAACTGCAAACAATAAATAAAAGTAAAACCACGCATGAGTTCATTTTTCGTCCACTTAATCAAATGAAAAGCCATATTGCACAGAAAGGGAAGACTGTAATGTATTGTTTTTCGAAATATATCAGATATTATACACTAATATATATATATATATATATATATATATATATATATATATATATATATATATATATATATATATATATATATATATATATTGCTTGTTGGACATAGTGCCAACTCCTATAGATGAGAAGTTCTATTTGCACGAAACGCATGTTCAAATGATATCGGACGTTTTACTAACGTCGACTTCGTTACATTTAAATACTGTTTGTTGCGGAGAACAAATACATATGCAAATATGTATTGGGTGTTGCAAACCTAGTAACAAATTAGTTCAGTTGTGACCAGAAGGATAAACCAAAGACAGCAGGAACCGAAAGTATAATCTCATTCATATTTGTTTCGTGCTTACTGGCGACTCATCAGTAGGAGTCGGTTTTACGCTCTTTAACCATTATATATTTTGGTGAGGAATGTCGGATAATAGGACGATACAATCTCCTAGACAAATGTGTAACCCTATAGTAGAGAAGCTATCATCCTATAAAGTCTGGAAATGCGACTTCCACGCTAACTCACTCCATATAATATATATACCGAGTCTGTAAAGGATACTAACACTATGGCTATTGTAACCGATACCAACATTATAGTACCGAAAAGTTACATGGTACTGACACTACGGTTTCCGAGCTGGTACATGGTACCAACATGTTCGATATCACTGTATGCTATAGTTCACCGAAACTGAGAATTACAACTATTTCTGAACACCTGTTACTCCAGTAAATCCATACACTTCGGTACATGCTCCCCGTTCTATAAAATTACTTGCTTTTAGGCACTCCACGGCTTGCATAAAAATGCTAATATTTTGCCTGTTTTTAAACAAAAAATAAAATGTTTTGAATCGCATGCCAGCTTGTATGGTTAAACAGGGCAAGCAGCAGAATCAACGCATAGAGAATAAATAAATTAGCTTCATGGAAGAAAAAACATAAAAAATAAAATAACACGCAAAAATGAAATGGTATACGTTTAAATCTATTATTCTTATATATATATATATATATATATATATATATATATATATATATATATATATATATATATATATATATATAGAATAATAGATTTAAGCTTATCAAACACTAGTATGATAATTTAAAATAAAATAACTCTCAAAAATTAAATGGAGCTACTATACTTTTACCCAGAGTAACTGTTGATATTATTGTTATATATATATATATATATATATATATATATATGAAGAGCTATAATAGAATAAAACGTATACCATTTATAAAGAATAGTAGCTCCATTTTATTTTTACGAGTATTTTTCTTTTTTTAAATTATTTCTACCATGAAGCTAATTCATTCATGTTCTATACGTTGATTTTTCTGCTTGCCGTGTTTAACCGTACAAGCTGGCATGCGATTCAAATCAATTTATTTTTGTTTATAAACAGCTAAAATATTAACATTTTTATGTAAGCCATGGAGTGCTTATAAGCAATTTAGTGTATAGCACTTAAAGCATGTAACGAAGTCGACTTTAGTAAAACGTCTGATACCATCTAAACATGCTTTACATGCAAAAGAAATTTCTCATCGATAGAAGTCGGTACTATGTCCAACAACCAAAAAAGTTCATATATATATATATATATATATATCATAATAATCTAATTGTGGTCAATTTGAATCTTAACTGACTATGTGTAGAAAGCATATATTTTCAACAATATCTCTCTATTGAAACGCAGAGAACACAATTAATTCAGTTAAATTAAATGAATAATATGCTTAAAGCGAAGTAAGCAAAAATTCACTTGCATTGTGCAGCTTAGTTAATAATTATAATAGAGTTCAAGTTTTAAAGAGAGGTATTCAGGAAAACGGTAGACGTAAAGAATAGACGTGTGTATAATCGATACAAGTATTGTTATCAACTATTTCGTTTAAACAAAAGGCATCTAAAACAACTAAATTCTGGCCAGCTCGCTCCGTGAAAACAATCGCGAACTAAACGAGTCGGCTTTTGTCTGTTATCTGTTTCCCAGCAACCTTTTGTATTCCTACTGCTCTAAAAGGATTGCTATGCTTGACTATGTTCTACTTCAACTTATATTGTACATATATTTTGCGAAATTTCTGCTCTTATTTTATATCCACGTCAATATCTGCGTATATGCATGCATTTGTACCTATTTTAATACATAGATTATCATGTATTTTTAACTAATGTACAAAAAAATTCTACGCTATCGGATTTAGAACTACCATTATGCAGAAAAGTGAGCATTTTGATGGACGGAACAATTAAAAGTTCGCGTACCTAGCAACAAATTAGTTCAATTTTGAGCTTTCTGTATCTTGTGCTGGACGCAAAATGACTTTCTCTGTTAACTTGTAGGACCTTTCTGGTCTCTTATTATAACTTTGATTTTCACAATAAATTTCTGATACATCGAGAAGAGGTTACATATTTGGGTGCAGTGATGCTGTGATTAACAAGGAGGCTAATATTAAATTTTGAGGACAACTGATAATTTGGTTCACGAGGATGATGATACCGCATATATGGATTATCTGGGTCTGGCATCTCAGAGGCTCTCTTATGGTTGTGACCAAAGGGCCTCTACAGGATAAGCCAAAAACAGCATAAACGGAAAGTATAATCTCGTGCACATTCGTTTCTTGACCACAGACGACCCATCGGTAGGACTCATCAGTAATACCGGCTCCAACTAGTGCGCTCCAAACAGTGTAAATGTGGAACTGGTGATTAACAAAATTCGTGGACGCCTTAGCTAACATATTTTATTGAAGTCTTTTAGTTATATATATTGAAATTAATTTAAATATCATGATCTGACAATCTAAATAAATTGGCGGTAAAGATTAAACGACGCATAAGTTGGAAATTGCAGTTTAAATACCAGAACTGTTTTTCCTTAAGCAGCACTAGGCAGCGGAAGTAAGATTTTTTACAACTAGACTCGGGCTCTTATTCATGTGTTTCTTTTATTCAATCGAATCTAGGCAAATAAAGCCATTGCAGTATTATAACCAATGTTCTCCTCATTCTGTGCTTCAAATAAAACCATGTACGAGTCGAGTTTAACTTCAAGTTCCAAAAAAGTAGCCACAATATTTATTATACGAAATAATCATGCCGGTAGGAGAGTTGATATTAAATTTATGTATTATAGAAAATTTACATCTATATATATATATATATATATATATATATATATATATATATATAAAGACCTCTAACTAGAAGATTGTCATCAATTCGAGTAAACCTTGCCTAGATGGAAGACTACGTTTTGCTCTTGCCTGAAATTATCCCCAGAAAAGCAGAATAAAGGAATTAGCGCACAGAAACATATATTGAGCATGTTAACATGGTATTGTCAATTAAACGTGATAATTAATAAAATGAAAAAATGAGAGTGATGAACAAAATGACTTCACAGTTTATGACAAATATAATGTGCAAGCACTATATGAGACGACAAATTACTGTATAATACTCTGTCTGTGATGTGTGAAATAGTTTAGGTGTAGTTAAAATTTGCATTTGATGAAGCGTACGCAAAATGTGACACAGAAAATTCTTGCGTGTTTTACCTAGTAACAGTAAATTGTGTCACTACCCTGTATAGCAAGTCGTCAATTATCTTTATTTGTAATACACTGATGCTATAAAGAGACCCTGACAACAGACAAAGATCAGCATTCTGCAGTAAACAAAACTTTCGCTTGACTGTCTGTGAGTGCAATAAAACACAAAACATTGATCGAGGTGAATTAATTGATTAACCTAGCCGAACAATGTTTTTAACATAACAAAATAATCACGAATAAATTGTAATAATGCACTAAATTATATTTCTATAAAGGGAGAATTAACATTGACTCTAAAACGAACGACGTAAAAAGTACCACGATGAACGTGCCGAAGAAGGGGTCTGCATTATTACAAATTTATTTTGCAGTCTAGGGGTCTATCAGTTGGGCCAACGTGTTAAATACTAGACTCAATTTTGAGTCATATTCTACTTGTGTTTTTGTTAGCCTTTCCTTCAGGTTAAAAATATTCTAAATGTCTTGAAGTATGAAGTTCTTTCTAGCCAAGCAAGTTCTCTTGTTATATACTGTCAGTTTAATCTATTTAATCGAACGGGTAGCAAAGGCAACTTATTTGGTGGACCAATTTCGTTCCTATTAAAATTATATTTTGTAATGTCTAGAATGTTTAAAGGACTGGACTCAAATTGGACATATTCTTTTTAGAGTCCGGGTCTTTGAAAAAATATATAATCAGTATTCTTCCATTGCACTTTATTTCAATTTACAAACTCCAACTGGACTGGTGCCTGTTCTATAATAAGAAATCGACGTCGCTGGTTAGTAATTCAATTCTTCAGAGATTCCAAATAATTTTAAACTGAAGATCAGGCTAACCAAATAAATTTTGAGGTATATGGCATTAAATTTGTGTAATATTCTAATGCGGTGGCACAGCAAATACAATCCAAAATATTAGTGAAATATTCCCTAGTACGAGACCTGTCCGCAAAATATTATAGAAAATACTGGTCGATCTCTCTATGAGGACGAAAAATGCCTACTGTAAGAATTGTCATTGCTGCCTGATACAATCTTTGGTTTACACTAACAACATATATGCAATAAAAATTCTTACATTCTACCTCAGTTTAGTAAAAATATAAGAGAAAGAGATAAGCTACCTGAGCGCTCCGTTGGTGCCAATGTCAGGCCATCTCCGATTCGTAATACAATGTCTTCCCATACTTGCAATTTCGAAGCCATCTATCAGCCTTTATAATTGCACAAAAGTAAAATCGATTAGCTGAGGCAAAATTCCTTAGTGAAAAATTTAACCTCATAGTGCGCATGCAGGGAATTATGAAGTTGGGTGTCAAGGATCAATTGCCACTTCTCTCCAAATCCTTCATTGTCTACAGATTTGTACGGTTGGTCAGTAGCATATATGTTGATTGTACGACAAGCATTTCGTAAACAGAAACCAGCACCATTTAACACAGAAAATGATTTAAAAAAGCCTGGCGCGGTCATAAAAAATCCGATATCTCCGAGCATATAATTAGAAAAGAACATCTAGGTAATTTGCCAAATTTATCAGTCCTCGGCAGAGCAAAATCAGAAAAATTAGTATACCTATATGAAGTTCTTCATAGAAAATAAAAATACTCGCGGCCAAAACATTCATATGTTTCACCAACATAATATTTTACCTTATTTGCTATGAATTACACAAATCAAGGACAATTTTGAGTATCCAGTCAAGTTCGAGAACCCAGTAGACCAGTGTCGACAAACATTCAATCAGATCAGCAATAATAATAATTTTTTTTAAATCCTGCGCTAACTGCATCACTATGATTGTTAACTATGACAGAAATTACTCAGCAATATGGACGCTCAACACTGAATTCAGAAAAATCGTTGCTGTTTCCACGGCAACAATAAAAAGATCATTAACAAGGCGATGCAAAAGAGACAATCGTGTGTACGAAGTACCCGGTGTAGCGATAGCCTTGTCAAAACTCAATCCAACAATGCAGGAATCACTAAATTCCAAACATCACTCAGTAAATAATTAAGAATGATACCTAAAATAACAGAAACAAGCCCACATATACTCTTGTGTACGAACTCAAGTTTTCACAATTGAGATTAATATGAAGCCTATGTATCGAACCAGTCACACAAAGTATTAATTACAATGTCAGTAGCAGGTACTTACGCATTTTAGCCTTGTTTAATCATCATCAAACGAGACGGCAAACTTACTAGCCAATGTAAAACATCAGCATATATACAAACTAGGGAATTTCTGGTATGCATCTACTGTCCATCCTGGTCTTGTATTCCTTGAAATCAATTTAAAGTTTCAGCTGTAGATATTTGTTTCCGCGACGAAAAATAAGCTTTTGTGCAAAAATAACTTGCTTAATGTTGCCGATTATTATACAATTTTTTTGTCTACTATACCAACGAAGCAGCACGTTATGGTGTCGATTAAATATCCAACCAACTTTTGTTCATTTGCACCTTGACAGATAATTATGTCGTTTGCCTCACAATTCATAAAGTTAATATTTATGCACATTTTACATCTACTGGTTATTTGGCATAAGCTGTAACTACGTTAGGGTCATTTTGAAGTGCACTCAAATGTTATTAACAACAAATCTTCTGTCATTGTACGCTTTTGAAATTAAATCATTTCATTAAAAGACCTACTTTGCGTTTATGAACGCCGTAAGAAGATTGATGGGAATACTGGCAAAGAGATGGACACTACTTGCCTTTTTTGAAATTTAAAATGTACACCAGTGATTGCACTGTAAATGAAATGTTATTGCTCCTATTCTCAAATTAACTTATCCATTAATCGCATATTTATCGTAACGAGTCAAAAAGTAAATGCTGATTTTAGCTCAATATAGAAATCATTTAGCAATGGTCGATAAACAGAATTCAATTCAATTTATTTTGCAACCTATAAATATTGCAATAAGTCAATTTATGACAAATTTCGCGTTGTTTAATTTTTTATTATATTAGTTCTAGTGTATCTTTAAATTGTCACATATAAATCTACCTAAGTTACGCAATTTTCCAATCAACACTTGTTCGAGTGGTGGCAACAAATCTTTGAATTAAGTTGGCCAACCTGAGATAGACGCTAATCTCATTGCATCTAGCCAGCCGTATTTCATTGCAATCAACCGACAATCGCACGTACTGACGTGTTTCGGTTTACCATTCCATCAAACAAAACATAATGGCAAGATGATTTACAAGGTCAAACCACAATTAATATATAGATTATGGAAAATCAGATATCCAACTCTCAGTTCGTAAGTCAATTTGACGCCGTGCTCTAATGATGATCATAAGGGTCTAAATGTATCAGTACGGGTGGCTAACGTTCGATTTGCTTTGTCGAACAACTGGTTTGATACGATGGGATTGGTATTTGTCTCAACTAAGCAAACTTGATATAAATACTTGATATCACCCTTCGCGCAATCATTGATAATTTACTTGTATAAATTATGTATATAAGGTGAAAGAGACGAAAGTTTATGTTTGTGAATGCATAGAGATTATGCAGCCGACCATTTTAGTCGCGCAAAATGTATGCGAGAATAATAGAGATTGGATGTTCATAACTGATTTTTTTTGCCTTAAATATGATTTGCGATCCGATCCTTTTAAGTCAGTTTTCCGTCATCTTTGATGGTGAAAACGCGTCACTACATGTTATTGGTTAGGATTGGTGGTTATCTGAAACTCGCAATCATGCATTAATAAATCGTTAATTACTTTTAAAGCAGATAAACGATAATGCGTGATTAAGCTCATTAAATATATTGGGTAATGTAGTTAAGATTAAATCTATGTGTACAAATCGCTTTACATAATATCATGGAAATATTCTTTAATCATGAGGCTATACCGAGCAATAAATTATTTCATGTAGTATATTTATATTTATATATTTAAACATCAATTTTGATTTCGCAGTCCTACTTCGTACTTTTTATTTCCGCTATTGACTTTCTCGGGTAGCAGATTGGCACCTGTAGTTCATCAAACAAGTGAGTCTATTCCATGTCAAGGAACAGGTCGTGTATGTTTCTTTAATTGATGGGTTATGACCAGTCCTGTCACAATGAAGTCTTAAATTTATATATATATATATATATATATATATATATATATATATATATATATATATTTCAATAATACCTGCAACACTCAGTACATCAGAGATAAAGACTCTTAGATTAAAGATAAATCAACATCGCGCTAAAAACTATTAAAGAGGAGTGCAGCTCCTGCACAATTTACGACCATGTACTACTCAAATGTCATTATGTTAGTAGTAACAATTTTTTAGTTCTGTACAAGGCAAAAACGGAAAAATGCTTCTGGCTTTTGAAGCTATTGCAATTAATAAGCTGAATTCATGCTTAAAATTCAGAAAATAATTCAAAATAAATTAAATTAGACTGGAACAAAGACATAACTAACAGGCCTTCAAATATAAGTCTGTTTCGCAAAAAACGACACACCTGTCAATTACGGACGCACTGACAATGAAAGCGATGACACACCACAGACTGGTAGAAATAAGATTTATTAATAAATGTTATTCCATGGAGTACGTTGTTTTGTTCTCATATATATATATATATATATATATATATATATATATATATATGCATAAATATGTAGTTTATGCATGTAGATGTTGAAGAATATTTGTATAATTTTATTAGATTTGAGCATAACTAAATATGGATTTGGTTGATATTATATATTCATTTTAAATCGTATGTTAATGGGCTTGAGGGAACTCATATTGTTGTTTAAAGGTTCGATTGCGTTATGCATAAATATATATGGTTTGTATAGATATATTTATGGATATTTATAAATTCATATAAGATATGGGTACCTTTATAAAAAGAAATACTAACGGTATTGATAATAATATAAAGCTTTAAATTCTCACATGGAAACATCAATCATCTGGCCCGAAAATTGAATAGATCAAAATACAAATCAAAGTAGGATTATGCATAGGTGTGTAAGAGAATGACTAATAAATGTTCATCAATAGAAAAAATTGGGACTGGTTATTTAATTGATTAATTAATATTATTTATTTTTATTATTATTTATACTATTTCTTTCCTCCACCTTATCTATCTGTCTCTCTCTCCCCTCTCTGAGTGAACTTCGTTCGCAGATTATCGACATCATATGTGTCAATAAACGATTTTTTTGTTTCTCAGTTTTAATTTTAATTAGCTTGACCTGGCAGCGGTCACGTAACACAGCGTTTTTTCGATGGTTTTATTATCCCCATGAACTCTACAACCTATTGCTCTCCGCTTGAGATTAACTAGAGCGGGAATTGTGCATTATTGTAAGTGAGTTGAAAGAAGTTTTGTTTATTCTTCTATGCGTTTGAAAGGTCATTACGAATGTGTGGCAACATGGACAGTTGTATAAAGTGACAGACAAAATTTCTTATATATTTATTTTATATTGGGAAATACATATGCAGTTTTATGCAACACGGTTACAATAAGTTAATTTGCCTTTTCACGAGAACTCACATAAAATGGAATTTATAGAACCTAATGTTGTCATTTTGACTGACAATTTAACAGAGAGGATCAAGCACATTTTTTCGGAAGAATTTAAATTTCAAGGACTGGCGCTGTCCAAATAAATTTTATTAGTCTCGCTTTGAAGGTTGTTTCTGGCAAAGCTGAAATGAAGGCTACCAAGATTAAGCGGCTGAAGGTCGCGCAAGCCTAGTTCTTTTACTGTGTCTAGAGTTTCAGGTCTAATTCCTGCACCTGTGTTTGTTGTTATCAAAAATTATGGCTTGACGACCGTCAAATATTACTTATTATACTGGCATCGTTAGTATGAACCCTGATATTATTTTCGGAATGCAGCCTTCTATATCGTATACAGCTTGAAGTTCTGTTTCAGAGTACATTTTTCAAAAAATGTTAAATAAATATTTACGTGTTATGAGCAAGTCTACCATACCTGAGTTAGAGTGAGAAAGAGAGAGACAAATTCTTTTCTAGGAAGAAATGTGATCAATGGTGCTTCAAAGACATGCTCAGTCTTGCACCTAATTCCAAACTTAAATAAGTATAACATTCTTGATGTGAACATCTTGTCTCCGCGGGAAACTAGTTACTCTTTGTTTATTAAATAGGCACACATAAATTTTAACCTATAAAGATATAAACTACTTTCATAGCCATGCGGCTTTGACGCATCAGATTTTAAATTACAAAAAATTTCTTTTTGATTGATTGATTGATCGATTGATAGATTGAGAGATCTTGTAATATTTGTCTGATTGCAATCGAGGTTTAAATCATGTGAGGACTTTATATAGAGTGTATTTACAAATAGCTAGGTGAATATATATATATATATATATATATATATATATATATATATATATATGTTAAACAATTCCAATGCCTCACTAAACCTTGACTCCCTGAACTGTACCACTACACGCATTCAGATTCCCATTTATGTCTCGTTCCTGTGAATTTTGTTCGACAGAAAGTGAGGCATTCTACTATGAATATGAATTAAACTAAGGAACACTTGGTGTTTGTTCATATTGATTAAACTTCATAGATTAAATCACTAACTTTATAATACATAGTATTGTTAAACCCGAATAATTATAGAATAATTTTAAGGCATAAAGGATGTAGAATGTAGTTTATACAAAGTCTAATTCAATTAACATTAGTGCAGTACATTTTATCCATCTTACGGTCCAACTGCTAAAATTATGCTCAGCTGGTTTCACTAAATCACAAGAGACACTTAACACAGCGGAAAGCGATAATGTCGAATGTCGACATGCGACAGCACTAACAATTACGGCGTTTTTCTCTGAAAAGCTTTTGGTAAAGAGGATATTTGTCTTTATTTCAAGTTTGCAATGTTTATAAGGATAAAAAAATTTCCTTCCAAATCATTTCGCCTATTGGTGATATACTAGCAAATACTGTTGCTCTGCAATATGATGAATTTGTCTAAATTGAAAATTATTTTATTGCCTTATTAAATGTCCCTTAATAAGCGTGAAATGATTGCTTTATTTATTAATTGTGACATTTGGTAAAAGATAATTTCATTTATCATTTACACTTGATTAAATCGTATCCTATTTTTAGATATAATCTTTCGTTATATCTCGTTTAGATGAAGTATTTGTGCAATCGTCTGTTAATAGAAATGTCTGCTATTGCAGATTGAATTTTTTATTGTACAATGTCTAAATTAAAGCATTATCTGCCTGTTACAAGGTCTCGGTAAATGTCTGACAAAAGCCCTAATCTGAATAACGGTATGAACAAGACCATTACGGTTATTCTTAAATCAGTAGAAAAAAACACTGTTTAAATCGAAATTGTTTACGTTACGCATATAACAGGTGCTCAAGCAGATATTATCTTTCTTATATTCTGTGTTGTGGAGAACTAACGTAAATGTAATTATATAGTCGGTAATGCACACATAGTAACAAGTTAGTTCAATTATGATCATAAAATCTTGCTCTAGCTAGCCTGAATAGTAGATGCACTTGAATGAGCAGTACGTTTCTTGCCTACTGTGGACTGCACATTTAGAGGCATCTCTACGCCACAAGCTCACTATAGAATTCATTAAGCAATGCCAGACGGCTAATTTGTCGGATCGCATATACACAGCAAAAAGAAATTCATATGGTTTCTATTATTGCGAATTTATAGCTACCTCAAGTTTACATAATGTGTATTAGAAGTGTAAATAGGACAAACATGATGATTTTTGTTTTATCAACATGGGGCATAGAAACCATTCTGAACAAGTATTAAGCCACGAAAGCCTTATACTAGGTAAAGTACAAACCTACTATTTGAATCGTCATATAGCTTTTGAAACATTTGTTTTAGTAGAATTCTAGTGAATGTAGCGTGCTATAAAATCATATCTTCGCTAAACTTTCCTATGAATACCAAATGAGTTTTAATAAGTAGGAAAATATTTTGGAATTAATTAAAGATTGGTGTGTAAAGATTTAGATCAACATTCGTAACCTGGCATCATTTTAGATTATTGGATGTCATGAAAATGCAATTAAGCAAAAATTTAGTAAACAGTATACAGAATAAAAGGCTCTCATATACACTTACATAAGCAAAATCTGTATTTGAGTTGAATCTAGCTTCAATTAGAAATGAATTTACATAAATAATGAAGTTTTATACATCTGCATTTTATATTTTAACTTCTACTGCCTTTTAAATTCATTCGAAATCACAGAAAAGAACTTTTGTAATAAATTATAACCAATCTCATTGTTAGATACAAACATGGAGATGCTTACACTTATTTATATCCTCTAAATGAGAATTAATTTGACGTTTCTGGTTTATTTCTCATGCAATCTTTTGTGGAAATGATCCGCTAGGTTTATAGATAGTTATTTTTAATTTTAGAAAGCATTAGATAAATTAAAAACATTTAAATTATAATTCCCTAACTAAAGCAACCAGAATGGATAAGGTGTACGATTTAATTTTGTATTATATTTCAAGAAATTGGGCTAACATTTCAAAGAAATAAACCGAACCAGACTGCGTGTTGCATAACTAGCAAGTTATAACTTTGTTAATCCACGTTGATATATCGGTTCATATTTTTTCTTGAGTTATTTTATTCCACACTGTCGAGTAGCTTCGTCAGTGCATAGTTCATCAAACCAAAAAGTAAAAAGTAAAGAAGGTGTGAGTTTTTGTTTTAACGGCTTCAATTAAACGTTTGACTTCCTGCTCTCATGATAGATACCGACGCCTCACTAACTGGACATGCATGGCGTATGAGTGTGTGCATGTCTGTAATTAAATGTAATTAAATTCATGTATTTATCCAGCTAAATGAGACTGGTGTGACTGAATTTTAATTTATTTTTACTTGAGTCATAAAAGATATTTTTATTCTTTCCATGACAAATTGCGTAATCAAGGGTGAAATCAGTGGCTACTACGGAAACAAATCAATATAATTTTATAAACCAGTAGTAATATCGTACCAGAATGAGTGATCTAAGAAATTTTGCGTATAATTAATATTAAAATTTAAAATATAAGAACAACAGTTTAGCAAATAAACGCCAAAATAAGAATTTTAACAATTTAGGTAGTAAAGTTGATAATGACTGAAGTAGTTGATCAATTATTGTTACACGAGATAATAACCCTTTATTAAATATAAAATGAGTAAACATGAAATTAAAGACAAAACTTTAAACTACGGTACTGTTGACAAACAAAAAATTGATTTAAAGGTAATCATTTTATCCTAATCCAATATTTGAATTTTACCTAAGCTAGTTTCCGCATTTTAATTGTGAAATGATCGCTTCCCTCCATTAGTTAGTGCAGTGTCTAACACGGAAGCTATTGATTTTGCCACTGCTTTTTCATTTATGTTGTGATCCATCGAGTTAATTTAAATAGATTCCATAATCCATCTTGTTTTCTATTACAACTCCATAGCAATTTTCGCCGACATGCCCCAGTAAATTAATGTTCGTTCTATACCGAGGGACTTGCTAAATAATTTTTTTAGCAAAATAATTCTTACGTTCCATTCCGTATTCCTTCTAATTATCATCACTGAATATTTATCCAAATCTGCGTAATTCGATTTTTATAAGTTCTTCGCATCTTTCATTTCTAAATATCGTTGTTATTGTGTATAATTTGGCATGAAATTAATATGTTTACAAGAATCATTGGCATCAATGGCATTCCACCTAAAGATTGGTTCCAAACAAGATACTGGTATTTGTTAATGGGACCGACAAACAGATGTTGCATTAGGATAACTAAAATTAGTCTAAAAAATACTTTCTAAATTTAAATTACTCAGATCACATGCATATACTCACCATCGCCATTATGTATCTAATATTCAATATACTAGTATTATTAACAGTTGATAAGTAATAAAAATTCAGGTAGCGGTATGTTTGTGTACGTAGCTATCATTTTTAATCTCACCAAACAGTCTCTTTCATCTAATATACATTTATCTACTATTTCAATCAAATGATGAGAGTTCATATATGTATAATAAAAGGAGTATGAGTATTTCCGTATGCCATCACATATAAATTAAGAAAATGATTATATTGTGTAGTGCTGGATTTTAAGAATAATTTTTAATTGGCTACCATGTAAATGAAATTTTACTTAACCATAAACACTGGGTGCAACAGTGTCTCTTTGTTAATATATGCAGTGCCCATTACATCATTAGCCAAATATTCTGATATGTAACTGATTGGAATGTTGTTAAAATTTTATCATTGATCATTCTTTAATATTAGAAGGAAGTTAAAATGAGATTAAGCAAATTACTTTTATGTTTAACTTATGCAAATACTGTATTTATTTCAATTCTAAGAATGGATTATTAAAATAAATAACAGTTGCACTAATAGGTTAGCTATTGTCAGCACCGATACTTGGAAAACTAGATGGTAGATAAGGCAACCCTGAAGTACAAATTATTTTCACTGTACTTGGATGATTCTTTTTTTAATCTGGAATCATGTTTGCAAATGTATGGATATTTCTTGAACATGACTAATCAGATTGATCGGGCTTTTTTTACCATTTCTGAAAGTAAAAATAAAAATAAATTATAAAAAATGGTAAAGACGTGTTTATTGAAAGGATGCTTACACGGAAATTCTTTTTAATTAGAAATCAAACCGGTTGTATCAGTTGAATATCAGTAACATTTAATTAATTTTATTTGCGGGCCCTATATTAGCAGATGTAAACATAGAAAGAAAGAATTCATGCTGACTTCAAGAACTGTTTGGTGCAATTGATTGTCATAATATACTAATAAAATCAACGCTGATAGATGCCATAGATAAATTGTACCCTTAATCGAACTATTTACAATCTTTCATGTGGTTTTGGTAAAACCTAATTCTCAACTAAACAGAAAAGTTAAATAGATAGTATTAAAATACAGCAACAGAACCTTTTTCAGTTTTTTTATGCTGAAAATTAAGCTACATCCGGTCTACCGGATGAATTGCCTTTTCTACACTATACAATTCTTAGTTTATACTGACATATTTAATTAATTAATGGATCAGGTGCTTATATCAAGATGGAAACCTTGATTATAATACTGTATAAAATTACTTTGAAAGACCAAATTATCACCAACGTGTGTAAATCCATGCGGCCATTTATGGTTCAAAAAGGACAAGACATTATGGAAGAATTCAAAATTTAATCGATCTCATTACGTGCGTCATTCAGTGCAGACCTGGTCCTCTATGTGCAGGGTTGATTTTTGTTGCATAGTGTTGTAAGATTATAACAGTAAAGAGAGAGTAATGGGATATTCTGTTGGAATTAAGTAGAACGTTGATATTATCATTGAAGTAGCGATGAAAAAATCGTTAGGCTAAATATGGACACGCAATTATTTAATGCAATAAAGCAACAGTAGCAAAATATTAATATCGGGCACGAGTTACACAAAAATATTAAGTATATTGAATTTGGATTAACTTAGATGTGATTAAAAATTTGTTTATTGTAAAGCAATTTGTGGATTAATTATTGTGCCATCACTCAGCGTTTCCAACTTTATTTCGCGTCACCTTCTTGTGTCCATTAACTTCAGGCGCTTAGTGCTTGTAATCCATATTGATGTATTTCACTACAATTTTAATAGGATCATTTGTTCGTAGGTAATTTCAAACCTAAAATTAATTTATTTTCCATGTGTATCTTAATGAAGCCTTCATTTGCACATTAACTTTTAGCTAATTTAGCTTGACTGGATTGTAATATTAATGAGTAATATTTTTCTCCTTTTCCTCCTCACGAACCACTGATATGCCCCTTAATTATGTCATCTGCCATTGTAAGAATAAAACGATTAATCTATAGCTTTACCGATTTGGCTTTGTTTAGTGTGATGATGTTTCAACTGATTGAGATACTCGAATAATTTCGAGAGAAAATATTAAATTTGAGGACCAAATTTTTTAGCCAAAAAATGAATCAAGTTTTTATACCTACATTTGTTTGTTACTCTATGATTATAGGCAAAATCAGACTTTTATCTGCGCACATATTGCAGATTTTTTAATATGCTGGCCAAGTCGATTGCATAAAGACAAATTATGTTTTCAGCGTTCATATATGAGATGATATATATTTGAAAAACTCCAATCTATTTGAGAATGACATTATCTTTATGAGGATATTCAGCATCAGTATTCTGTACTGCTAATTTGGCTTTAGCCGGTTAAAAACTATACAGCCGTTAATTATTTCAACACTACGCAACTTTTTCTTCGGTCCGTACGTCACATCAAATTATTTAATAATTGAACACGGGCAATAAATATGACAAAAAATGCTGACAAAATTGGATTCTATGATATTAAGTAGGCATTTATAAGCTGTGGCCTAAATTTATTGAAAACCAATTATTTTATACAATTAATTGAGTGTACTATCTTAGTGCACGAAAAAGTTATTTCTTAATGAAATTATTGCATTTGCCAGAGCAATTGGCGTTAACCATGTGATTGGTTATCCAATCGGCGAAATAAATAAAACCGTTCCTCACAGGAATCACTAATCCATCAAACATAGCTTGAATGAATCTACAGATAAGTGACCTGCAGTTAGTTAAAAACAAAGCCTGCCAGTTTTTTCAAACCAGTTAGACTTTAATAGTTAGACCTTCATTTTAATTATTCATCATTAAAACCATGCTATATTTAACAACGGAACATATTAATCAATACAATCTTAAATCTCTAGCAATTTTCCACACATGCAGGAGGGAGTCGCAAATCTGATTTTCCATTCTTTTTATATGAATTGAGGTTTGATCCATGTTAGTCAGTTCGCCGACTTACAGAGATGGTGAATTTGGAAGGCCAAAACGCGTCAGTTCGTGTGCAAATCAGTAGTTTTACTGGTCAAATAAAATGCGATCGGGGTTTATCCGTATTTAGAAAACATTATCTAAACAATTTTAGTCACTAACCTTGCAAACAGTGAAAGTTTACCTACAAAATACTTTATTTTAAATATAGACAATAAATCAATCTGTTCACTAACGAAATTTGCACTTGTATCTTAGCCGTTATCATAACAGAAGATTTAAATATCAATGAATAAGGAAAATGTAGTTAGAGCCTCATGATTAATCTCACATTTAAATTATTACTACGTATTACATATGTGTCAAATAGAGTGTCATAACTGGAGTCGATATAAGCTTTGCTTCCTAAATAAGTTATTTTGCTTTCAAACAAAATGTCACAGTGTGATTGATTATTTGAAAGCAAGATTTGAATAAGCTACATCCGTCAAATAAGGCAATAACTATTGCTGACCTTTTAAACGTTACCTAAAACTCAAGAATAGGTTTTGCATTCAACTAAATCCCTGTCGATTTGAATTTTCTTTGCTATATGCCTAATTGAATGCTACTAACGCATCTTCTACCAGTCTTTTTCATTACAGACCAAAAATATCATGCGCATATGTAAATCAATATCTTAATTTCATTTTCACTTCGGATGGTATTGTTTAAAAATTAATTCCATAGCGCCGATTTGAAGATATTAATTTCACCGGAAAAACCAGAGGATGAGAATTCCATTCCAGCAAGACAGATTTAAATGAGGCCATCATCGACTTTCGCCAAACAATTCAAATCAGGCGGGCGAACCTTTAATGACGCAACATTAAATCAAGAAAAAGATCACGGTTAAATATTAATTTAAAGTTGCAAGACAATTGAAATATCTTAATTTATAGACTGGTAATAGTTAACGCCTAAGTTAGGTGGTGGAACGAATATGGCGGCAGGTAGATAGGTGCTCGCCAAAACCCGAAAATTAGTTCAGTTGTGACCAAAGATAAACCGATAAATGGACCTGAAAAAGTAATCTATACATCGATCAAAGTCATGCGACCACCGTGTGGCTCGGTATACAACTTTAACCACGGTATATCGAGTGATACTTAAATGTGGATAATAAAGACAAATAACTTTATTTAATGTAACTTTGCAGCAGAGTAGCTAATGACCGTAGAATCGACACGACTTAAGCCAACTCGCCTGATATAATAGTATATGTTGACTATGCGAAGACATTTTCGTATCACTTTACGCAAATGCAATAGTAACAGAGCCCTAACATACGTGAAATATAGTGGATAACCCAAAGTAAAGACAAACAACAATAAATAAACCGAATGGTGAGCATGAAACTCATTATGGTTGATAGAAACCATGGTTTTAATATATTAATCGCCTTGTAGTTAGCCTAAAGATTTAATACATCACCAAAGTAAATGTTTATAATAAAATAAAATAGTACGATTAATTTTCACCTGTGACTTTAACCAATGTTGACTCTGACTGCAGCAATTACCGCTAAACATTTCATTTGCACTTTAAAGTTTTTTGGCTAAATTCAGGCTGGTTTTGGCTTCCATTTGATATCTTTAACTATAATTCCAAATCATACCAATGATCACAAAGATTTGAGTAATACCACTTTCGTATCTTATAAAGTGGCATTAATTTAGTAGATATGTAATAAAACAATCACTGATAAGGTGATTGGCGACAATGATTTTTAAAATCAGCGATATTTGAAACGATTTAAAACCAACCACACAATATAGCTTCATGATGAAATTAACCGGGATACCATTTCTCCTAAATTGGAACTTTGTTAATGTGCCCATTTTTGGTAACGCGATAGGGCTCCAACTGCAACACGTTACCTTCAGGAACTGTGATTATATCCACCGCGACACCCTGCTGCCCACTATTAACAGTTTTCAGGTATATGCTAACTTTATGTTCTTGGTAAGATTTTCATTCAAGTGGATCCTATGTGGTATCCCTTTAGGCATAAAGTTCTTGCTAGATACTTTCAATGTCTTTATAGCGCAGACACCATGCTACCACTGGTAGTTGTATTGAATCTAAGAATTATATAGTTAAATAATGATTGATTGCGCGAGTGTCAAGAGCTATTATTTCTATCAATATTGCGAGCTTTATATACACATCTTTCGCATTATATTCATAAATTTATAAATATAAACTCGTCACTGTATAGCTCTTTAGAAGCAATTCATCCGGTGGACCAGTTCCGTCCTAATGGAAAACTTTTACTGTGCTTAATAGTATTTCGCCGCAGGTGGGGCTCTAACCGCGGCAAGTTTTCTTTGAGTCTGTGATTTCCAACTAGCATCCCCAATCAGTCCTTATATATATCAGACAACACATTATCTGATGATGTAGTATTTAATTTAAGAATTATATAATTAAACAATGTTTCCTTACGCGGGTGTTGATAAATGCTATTTTAGTCAAGTTTGCGAGCATGAAATTGAGACAGATTCCATTATATATACATTTGTCAGTAGAAGCTAAGAATTGTATCATGTGGTAAAGGCAATTCATTTAGTAGACAGGTTTAGTCCTTATTTGAATCTCCTCACGGACTGTACACATTTTTTCCGCGGTCAGGGCTCGAACCGCGTCATGCTTGCTTTGGAGAATGTGACTCTAAACCAATGCACATTCCTGCCGCACACGGGAAACAATAATCAGTTTTATATTAACTTGTGGCTCTATTTTGGCCTCTCAGTCAGGCGGAGCCTATGCGGCAGCACTTCTACTATATCGTTCCAACTTAGCACTCCAAATCTGTCATTTTAGACCAGACAACAAATTAAGTGGAAGTGTTACTGTATTGAAAATATATATAGATAAACAATTATTGAATGCTAAAATATAATGCTAGTAAATAGCTTTAAGTTTTGTGTAGCGTGCTGCAGAGTGACGTAGTGGGCTGTGTCACAGTCTTGCAAGCAACCGCACCTCGATTCAAGTCGTCTCAGCGGGAAAATTCTAGATAGTATTCGATGAGTTTCCACTGCGGACGAAACAAGTCTGCTGGATAAGTTCATTTTGATACATTTTGCGATGCATAATTTACACTGCAAGGATTATTTATAATAGGATTCATGTTTATATCAAGCTAGCAACATGAATTTATGTAAGTGTTATCCTCACACGGGCATTTCATAATTATGTAATTATATAATTCATCAATTCAATACCAGTTCTCCAGGTGAAGTGTTGTTTGTCCTATAATGACAGATTACGAGCGGCTTATTGGCACCTTATGTCTAAAGAAATGCCGAATAGACGCCAACTAAACGGAAATCTAAACAAAATCTTACAGTTTTATATACCTGTAAAGGTTATATACTGTGCGGCAGATTGGCGCATTGGATAGAGACATAGACACTAAGGCAAACGTGCCAGTGTTAGAGTCCTGTCCGCAGAAATATTTCGAAAGTACTTTCAGAGTTTCCAATAAGGACGAAACCAGTGTACTGGATGACTAATCTTTATTTCTTTTGTACAGGATGTATATATATATATATATATATATATATATATATATATCTTAATTGTTTATTTGTCAGTTAAATATTAAAATACAGTTATAACCAAAATTAAAATTCCATTTAACTCGTTAAAGCATATAATAAATTAGTTAAGTTAAAAATGGAAACAAAATGCAGGACATAAATTACAGGAAGAATATAGAGGATACACTTATGATGCAGTGGAATAAAAAGTTGAATTCAAACAAATTTTGGTAGGCAAATTACAAACTACGCACACGGCGTTAATTTGCCACATCATCAACATCATTTCGAAAACGTTGACGAATCTTGCATCTGAGGTGCTCTTTCGATAATTAAGTCTATTTTGTGAAAAAAATTACAATACAGTATAATATGAGTATAATTACCAATTACATTCGCCGGAAGTTAGAAGTCATAAAACATTCCTATTAGAATAAGGAATTTTAACATATTCATAATTCGTTTGCCACGGGCTATGAACAATTCTGTTAGATACTAAAACTATTGATTATTATATGTTATTTTTTACAAACAGGCATATTTTTTATACAATAAAGTGTAATCAAACGGGAAATTAAAACATGTTTAGCGGAAGTTACACTGGAAATCGCTCAATAAAAATGTATATTTATTTAATTATGCCCTTCCGACATTCATTTCTTACATGTATAAAATAGATTGCAAACATTTAGGAACTGCGATTTCTGAATTAACAGATTTTATTTGTTTCGGCATTTATAAAGTTTCCTGAAAAGTCAATAGGTAAGATTCTTAGTCTTTCATTAATATTTAGCACAATTGTGGAAGTTTAATAATCAACTAACTTTAAATGCAAAAGTTGAGATTATATATATATATATATATATATATATAAATATAAATAGAGTTTGACAAAATTTCTTCAGATTTCATTTCACATGGCTGGGGTAGTTACACTCCACAAGTTATATTTTAATGGTTGAGTAAATTTCATTCTCAGCTAGATATAAATAATTTTATTGAACTGATAAATTTATGACAAGGAACAAACTCATGGTTACAAAAAAACAGTCATCGTGATTTAAATTTGGAAATCATTAACCAGTGGGCGAAAATTCGTAGTAATATTTTTATGAAAGGACATAGTTGAAAAATTCCTCCTGCATTGGCATTCAACCGTAATATTTCCTTTCAAGCAATGCTTATGCATATCAAGATTTCAAAAATTCGTAGAAAAAATTACTTTTTGCATTTCTTGCATTAGTAATAGCTTATTAATTTCTGTCCTGTTTTATAATCCTTAAATTGCCTCAGCTCATCTACACATGCCTATTTAAATTTGTGTTCACAGGGATATAACACGAATTGTCAGCATTTAAATTAACATGCACTATCAAAAATTAATTTTCGATTGTGAAATGTACTGCCAAATTACTTCAGCTTTGTTTATCACTTATGAATAATTTAGTAGTATAGAATTATACTACACGTTTTATTGCTTATGCGAAGATCTTCAGCAAGTGGCATGCAATTGTTTACTATCTAAACTGTTTAAAATTTAAATTAAGCGTCATAAATTAATCAATTGTAATTCGTTACGAAATAAAAGTACGATGTATGTCAATTTTACATAGGAGATGGCAACAACTTGAATTGAATTTGTGTGCCTATATGATTACCAAATTTTGGGGCGGCGAAAATCCCAATATACGAATAGTTGGAACTACTTGCAAGAAAAGACCCCTGTTTTAGAAATCTCGTATAATATCTAATTTATCAACTAACAATTACTTAAAGAAATGAAATAAATGTGAATACTTCGAATATTAGCACATTTGAAGCAGTTTTATTTTTATTGGAGTGTATTTGTTATCTTGATTGTTGATTCGCTTAAGCTTCTGAGGCGCGCTTTACGTCACAATTGACCAGAAATGTGGTTATTAAAATTGTAGGCAAATTTCAGAGCTTGCGTTAAGCTCAAACAGGCATGTTTACTTTGTCAGGACTTGCAAAAAAGAAACACGCCCATTGCCTAAGCGTATTCACGTGCACAATACTAAGTGATTTCTCCTGAACAGACATTGGCCTCTGTCAAGAAATGAGCAATATTCAAATATTGAGCATTTTTGCATAGGTTAATTTGGCCCTGCCATTCAGCTGGAATGCGAGCGTGGGACGAGCTAACAGCTATTCATGCCAGCAGAATTGTTACATTCAACTGAGATGCAAGGATACAAATGCACAATGTTTTTCTACATCAAGTCCGTAGGGAAGTTGAATGAATAAAATCTGACAGAAAATCGTAAATAAGTCAATAGGCAGCCCGTTTGTCAGAATGAGCAGATCACCTGTCTGGCCAATTAATCCAAAAAAATACTCGTTAACAACGAAATGTGCTCTAATCGCTTGCACATGAGAATTGGTAAGAATATTTGTCTGGCATGTCTATTTAGCAAGTTATTTTTTAAATTAGTCTGCCAAGTTATTTTTTTTTAAACTATTTATTTTGTGGCATTTTATTACCAGGTATACTCGATTTTACTATAAAATTAATTAGAGCAATCCCATTATCATGTTAGATTTGTTATAGAAAATTTTAGCCAGGTTGCGTGAACCCAACACGAAGTTAAATATAAAGATGAAAAGACCATGCATCTGCACGACTGTATCTAAGCACCTGTGAACAATTCAGCAAAAAAGTGAAGCATACTTCCGAATTGTTTCTTTTATTAATCTGCAGTGAACTAGCATTCAAACTAGCAACCTCTTCATTAAATCAAGTTTGCAAGCTTGAAGTAAGGACCAATCCGATTGTATTTAACAAAACGTCGAACAAATTAACAAAACTACCACCAGTCGCACGCACTGACGAGTTTCTACCTTTCATGATTATCATCAGAGTACGACGGCAAACTGACTAACAAGGATCAAACCGCATTTCATATATATGGAAAGAAAAATTAGATATGCGGCTCTCACCTCTAATAGATTCGCACACATTGTAGTTGACTGGAAATGTCGGCTGCACAATTTCTATGCCGTCACGACCATTAATTGTTTGGCTTTGCACACACACACAGACATATATATATATATATATATATATATATATATATATATGGCAATGGAACGTTTATGTTCGTGACTGCGTAGAGCTATTGCGACCAACATTCAGTCAGAGATAACAGTATGCGAGACTGCCAAATGTGAGCCATATCTTATTTTACTTTCCATATATATCTTCAATCAGTTTCATCCTCGCTACTTAGTTTCTGTCGTACTCTGATGATGATCATCAGAATCGAAACGCGTCAGTGCGTGTGACTGGCCATAGTTTTGTTGTTTTTCGACGACTGGTTGAATACAATGGGATTGATATTTATTTCAAGCTTGCAAACTTGATTCAAGGAATTGTTACCACTTTCCGCGCAATCAATTAATGTTTAATAGAAGCCTCTTTGATTGCAATTTTGATGGTGCCTAGCTTTAAATCTGGTTGACAGTATGATTTGGTAAATAAGTAAACAAAAATTGTCTGTTCACTTATATGGCCCTGGGTAGTCAAATATTATCCATGTGCTAGGCAGGTACGTTGTGGCTGCTTTTATAGTTCTTTTGGCAATATTATTAGTCTAGAATTATATTATCCATCAATTGGCTACGGTTTAACTGTACGCCCATTTGGTATAAACGATTAGTTCGATATAACGAATGTTTACCGTTTCTGACACACTGGTGCATTGATTTTAAAATTCGTTTACGCTGATTTTTTTGTCCCAGTTTGTTGGAAAGTGACCACACAAAGTTGTTTGTTGAATGATGGGAAAATCTAATTGAATCTATATAATCTGAAGAGATTTATACTTATTGAATTTTTACAATATGCACTTTAACTCAATGTTAATTTAGGAGCGCGCTTTGTTCATCAGCTAATCATTATGCTAGCAAACGAGCATTTCCCGTGTTGTAAATGCGCTAATCGCCAAAAATTTTACTTTTCCAAGGGTTATAGGTTAATATCCGCCCGCATATTTTGCTTTTAAAGATAAATGGCCAAATAAAGTGGAAACTAACTTATAATAGACTTGCTGTAAATAATTTCTTTTGCAAAATGGCGGTTACACCAGCAATATATGCATTTTTCTTCTTAATTTTTTTGTTTTTTGGTTTTCATTTTTTTGCTTACCGTCAAAATCTCAGTTGTTAACGGAATAGTTGTTTAAATGGAAATAAACATTTTCATCAGGCAAATATATGGCTAATTATTCTTAAACGCCAATGAAATTGTTTTTTGGTTCCTCGTGACTGCATATAAATTGTGCAGCCAACATTTACAGTCAAGTTCAATGTATGCGAGACAGCCAGAGGTGAGAGCCGCATATCTAAATTTGATTTCCATATATATTCAATGCGGTTTGATCATCGCTAGTCAGTTCGCCGTCGTACTCTGATGATGTTAATGGAAGGTCGAAACGCGTCAGTGCGTTGCGGCTGGCGGTAATTTTGCTATGTTGTTTGACTTCTGGTTAAATGCAATGGAATTGGTGTTTACTTCAAGCTCGCAAAAATGATTTAAAGAAAGGTATCCGAACTATTTCTTAAAAAATGAAGTTCGAGCCAGTCGGCATTAATAAAATCAATGATCAGGTAAATAAATTTTATTTGATTGGAATGTCCACAGTCTGGTTTCCATTCTGTACTGATAAATAACCTTTCGGGGCCATCTCTACACTTCAATAAATTATAAAATAAACCAATCAGCGATTGTGTGACTATTGAAGAAATTCATTTAAATAAAGTTTTCCTACACTCAATTAGAAGATAACTTCTATATAGTCTGCAGACATGTTTAAGACAAATTTTGTAACTATTCCATGGCCATCGATGGCTTAATTGAATAACATTAAAATTTGGAGCAATTTCAATATGAAATTTATATTTAAAATTGCATATATATTGCGCAGTTTATAATCCACATAAATATAATGAATGCTCGACTACTATAGGCGAGATTCGAATTTTATATTTGCCATGCCGAATACATACATTGTGGGGTAGTCCTCGTTATTCGGTGTGACATCGTTCCCTGAGGAAAACCACGTGAGGTCAAATCGCGTCAACCCTTCGCACTGACATTACATTTTAATTAACTGCGGCGGTCTAAATGAAGTGTGATTAAAGTTTGTAGCGTGTCCTCAAACGCCATTTTAATAGTTGTCTTCATCACTAGCACAATTCAATAACATATGTGAGTGGAGGAAAAGCTGCAAAGTAGTTTTGTTCACAACTGCAGAAATATGGTACAGATCACATTCCACTCAAGTATAATGAATGGCAGACTATCAGAGATGACAGCTGCATCTATAATACTCCATAACGCAAGCAAATATTTCTGTGGTAATTTAATATGAGTACTTTTTTCAACCAAATGTGAAAAAAATTCTTTAAATAATGTTTGCGAGCTTGAAGTAAGCACCAATCTCAGTGTATTTAACCAGTCAAAATGCATAGTTTGAGAACATTTTTCTGAAAATCTTCTGCAGTATGCTATTGCATAAATAAATTTTTTTTGAATGTAAAATTTCAGAAATTCTTATTAATTTACAATTTAAACAATAAGCATAACGTCAAAGCATGCAAAATGAATTCAAGGAAAATAAAGGTTTACAGCAGTAAACGTAATTATTTGCATTTGTAGACAAAAAAAAGATTCTCACTATATTATTTTTTATTTTTGTCCTAAGGCAATACATATTTTATTTATCACGTAATGCAAATAGTAAGACTTTTGTAAATAACAGCTAAAATATTTTAATTTAATAATAGATTTTACTGGTATTTTTGAACACCACATAATGCCAATTCTTTGTAACTTGCTATTATGTTGCTTATGCAACACTAAGATTATTTAAAAAATAGTACCGTCTTCTAAATGAAATGTAAACCCATTTGATCTACCATTGACAATTAGACTGACTTTTCAGATAAAACGCTCTAATACAGAATAAATTATTTCATGCTCCATCAATTCTGGATTAAACATAAAACTTTAAGCATTGGAATGCCAACATTCTTATCAATTATCTCCATTTATCGGTTTTAAGCTATAATGCGGTTATAAACGATCTATTAACGCGATATCAAATTCGACGATAGAAAAACATTATGGTACCCTTGCCATATGCAAAAAGAAAAATAAATTTTATCAAGTACAAGAACCAATAATCTCGGTTATCTATAATGAACATATATATAAGTATAAATGTATATATATATATATATATATATATATATATATATATATATTAAAATGTCAAATCAAATTGGAAATGTAAACATGGAGAGAGTGAAATTAAGGAAACAACCAATCAATTCCGTGCGTCCCATCCAGTTCAATTGATTGGTTGCTCCCTAATTCACTCTCTCTTTTCGTTTGCTTGATCTATTTTTGATTTGTCAATTTTTACGTATTTAAAGAGATGTTCATTTGCACATACTTGAGAAGAACATATAAAATTTTTTTTTATCTGGTAAAATTTGTTTTTTCTTTTGGCGCTTAGAAAGTATACTATGAATTTTATTAAGGCACGCATACCAAAAGAAAATAATTATTTGATACAATTTCTAGTTACATACAGTGCGATTTGTAGACGTTGGATATTGAAAATTAACTTCATAGGGTGCCTCTGCAAATCCACTTCCAGTTCGCAATAGTCTCAAATTAATTTTAATTGACATTTTTGTGACTGACATGCATATTTACATAAAATATAAGTTATAATGGTCATTATCAATGTGCTAGCAAATCTATACAACTGATTTAGACATGATAATATGTGTTCCGAGAAAGACTTGGACTCAGATGGCAAACAATAGGATATTCTTTTCTCATTCAAATCCAGCACAAGCAATTTGAAATCCCATTAACCTATGCACTCGACTCCGACATTCTATATAGAAATATACTTACCTTATAGCAATTAAGGTTCTGGATAAAACTGGTAGATGACGATCTATTTTAGACAAGTACACTCACATGAATTAAGAGCTTGCATTACTATCAAGAATTAAATTCATCGTGTCATACAAAATAAATTTCCTCCATTTTTTCCAGTGGTTGAGGTATATTTATTTGATGCTGTTAGATAAAGTACATGAACAGTCTTGAAAAAAGAAGTTAAATGCTCGATCTTGACTAACATTCTTAATACTGTAAGGCGATATATTCAAACCAAAAGTCATCGTTATATATTATTGAAATATTAATGTTATTTTTTCAAAATTGCATAAAATTCGCATTCAAATGTTATAAGCGTTCTGCAGCAATATCGTTTTTAACACAAGTTGCCGATTTTGGACGTAATGCTAGACATATTTGATGATTTAATAATACGTTATTGACTAAAATAATAAACGGTTCTATATTTTGATAAAAAATATTCCTAACTTGTCTACTTTTCAAAGCTAAGTTGCCAGACTATTTGAGTTTATTTATGTAAATTTAAAATGGTGGTCCTTTTAAAATTCTACGATTACATGGATTATTTTATTCTAAATACGTTAATTAAAGTCAAAATCCACCGGTATAGTGTTCATTTCGTTATTTATTGTGCAAACAGAGAACTAAGATATTAGATTAATTCGTGGTGGAATAATTTTTGAAATATATTAGTTATTATCAAATGCCTGTTAGGCAAACGTAAACTGAAATATAAACATAATATCGAAACGAATGTGCTAAATTCATAGTGGGGAATTCACCACAGACACATAAAATTAACTTATTTATTGGTCTCAACTAGGTTTTTGCATTCACTGTCTTCAATCTGACCCAGAATATTTCGACTTCAAACAATTTAACCAGCAATATATCAAGACATGCTGATATACTGATTGTCAATTTTTTTGTGGGATGTGCTTTCCGTTGAAAAGGGCTTCTGGAACCGGAAGTAGAAATATTCAGTCAAATTGAAGACAGTGAATTCAGACACCTTTTTGTGCCCAAAAAGAATAAAGTAATTAATCTATTCCCTGTCATGCAACATATTTATACAAGGACACATAACCTATTTTTATTCAATACGATTTGTATAAAATTTTCAGCCCTTGACACACAGGCATAGATAATGTTAAATTTATTTAGCAAAAATACTATTTCTTCCTAAACATCTTCCCAATTATTTACTTTAAAAAAACAGACCATATAGAAAAATTAAAAGGAAAGAGGGAAAAGTGAGAAAGAGAGACGTTTTATACTTTACACTCATCTCTTGGAATTCTGATTTAAAGCACGTACTTGCTTTTCCTGTTAGTAATGCTTGGACTGCAGTATTTTAATAGACAGCGCTTAATTAATTGTCAATATACTTCGAATAACTTAAAAGCAAAACTTGGTGACGAAACGCATTTGGTATCTAATTTATCACCTTCACTAATCAGTTTGCCGTTGTACTCTGATGACAATGTCATGGAAGATCGAAACGCGTCAGAACGTGTGACCGACAAAAGTTTTTCTATGTTGTACGACGACTGGTTAAATTCAATGGGTTTGGTGTTTACTTATAGCTCGGAAACTTCATTTAAAATTTTACCACCACCCACGCAATAAATATTTTTTACTTGTATTACATATATAAATATATATATATATATATACATATATATATATATATATATAGATATATATATATATATATATGCATATGTATATATACAGAAATTTCGCAACCAGCATTTCCAGTCATGTACAATTTATGCGAGACTACTAAACGTGAAAGCATAATATCTAATTATTCTTTCCATATATATGCAGTGCGGTTTAATTCTGAATAGTCAGTTTGCCGTCATACTCTGATGATGATCATGGAAGGTCGAAACGCGTCAGTACGTGGTACTGACAGTAGTTTTACTATGTTGTTCAATGACATGTTAAATCCAATGGGATTTGTGTTTACTTTAAGCTTGCAAACTTGATTTAAAGAGTAATTAATTGTCTGCCTTCGGAATTGCCTTTTATATAATCATCTTACAAACATTTCCCATTCATCATAGTTGTTATTCGTCTCTTCAATTAGCTTAAAATAGTTAAATAATTGACGGAAAGTAAATTACTTGTGGAAAAAATGTGTAAAATCGAAATTTTGAAACATCCGTAATTGCACAATATATTATTAAATATTTGAGCGGATTCTCTCCAGATATGGTTAATATGCTGATTTATTTATGCTAAAGCATAACGTGATTCTGAATCCACTTTAAGCTTGCTGAATGCATGTCCACCCTTTTTTGAATCTCACGGCTATACAGGGAACTGATTGATTGCTACTCCATTTGAAGCTTCATTTCATTTGCAATTTGTGTGTGGTTTTGTGCAGGCTTAAAATTATACTTAATTTAATTGCTATAAGAGTACACGAAAAAGGAATGACGCGCTTATGCAAAATAATCTCCTCTTTTACAATGAATTATTATTGGCTAAATAAGTGTGGTTTCCTACCTGCTTGCATTCCATACATAGTTGCAACAAACTAGTAGGAATCAGTTCAACGCCCCTAAACCATATAATTTAACTTAGAATGTCTTGCCGCCTAGTTGTCTCACATAACTTGAACAAGTATCAGATCGGTTAATGGCATTTCGTCATACATACACTGATGTATCGTTAGTTAACAAGATGCGAATTTCTATATTTTATTGCACATTTTGTTTGAGCTCGGCCCGAATGGAGATTCAGGCTTTTGCATAAATGCATAAAGTTTAGTTTTCTGGACCACGGAGTACATATTGTGTAAATTTATGACTCCCCGCAGTACGAAAATCTTTAGGCGTAAATATAACCAAAAATGCTACGTAAAAAGTAATAAGATATAGACAAAAATGAAAGCAGATTTAAATTTTTAGGTATTATATCTGTATTATATAGAATGTGATCGTATGCCGTGAATATTATTTACGAACCGGTAAGTTTCGGGCAGGACTAATCCAAAAAAGACGAAAAGTTGGTCAATCGTTCACGCTTTGGGTGATAGCAACGTGATTTTAAATGAAACAAAGTCTATGAAAATCGAAAGGAGTCTCAATTGCAATTTTCCAATAAGTCGCAGTTTAAATTTGCACCGTAATAACAAAATTAGCATAAAAAACATTATCTAGAAGGTATATCGTCATAGTTCATTGAATCACAATATGCGTTATACCAGAATCTGTTTCCAATCTGATCGAATAAAAAATTAATTTGAATTATAATTATTTCAATATATAAATTGGCATCAGTGAATCAAAAACAGACAATGGGGAAGTCAATTATATTTTTCATAATCCTGCTTACACAATTTATGTGCGGATGGAGACTTCATCTTTTCGGTATTCGTAGTTTTAAAAATTCTAATTAAGCTTGTTTTGACATGCAACTTAAAATCTAAATCTATGGCGATGTATGAAAAACAGCAAATAGTTTCTATCTGATAAAAATTTATTTGAAGCTCAATCATTCAAAAATGGCCTATGAGAAATATTGAAATAATTGTTGCATAAGCATAACGTATTCACTAACAATTTGGTTGATATTTTCGAAAAAGTTGACAAAACTTTCTATCAATCGGTATATCTATAACACAAAATTTTAAAGTTATTTAGTACGCTCTTTCGAATAACGGATAAAACCTCGAAAAGAATGTATTATTTATGCAATTGATGGAAGGTGGCTTTGGATGGTAAAATGTCCTGCGGGTCACAATTTTAATTATTTCATTAAATTAAGTTGGCGAGCTTGAAGTAAACAGCAATCCCAATGTATTTAACCAGCCGTCGAAAAGCATAGCAAAACCAGCATGCGTCACACGTACTGAAGCGTTTCGACTTTCCATGGTCATCATCAGAATACCACGGCAACTGATTACCGAGCGTCAAACAGTAATGCTTATATAGGGAAAGTAAAATTAAGTATGCGGCTCCCACATGTAGTGGTTTGCATGCACTGTACTTGACTGCAAATATCGGCAACAAAATTTCGATACAATCAGGTACATTAACTGTTTTCAGCTTTTTCCACACACACATGTCGGCTGCACAATTTCAATGCAGTCACGAACATTAATTTTTTCCAGCTTTCGCCACAAATATATGTAGGTTATACAATTAAACATAATTTATTGATTGCGGGGGTGGTGGTAGCAATTCTCTAAATTAAGTTCGAAGTTCATAGTAAACAGGAATCCCACTGTATTTAACCAGTCGTCGAACAACATACCAAAACTACCGCCAGTCGCACGCACTGACGCGTTTCGACCTTCAATGATCATCATCAGAGTACGACAGAAAACTGACTAGCGAGGATCTATCCACATTGCATATATATAGAAAGCAATATTAAATATGCGGCTCCCACCTCTAGTAGTCTGGCATACATTGCACATGACTGGAAATGTCAGTAGCACAATTTCTATGTTGTCACGAACATTATTTTTCAGCTTTCGCCATATATATATATATATATATATATATATATATATAGATAATAAAATTAAACATTAATTGATTGTGTGGGTGGTGGTAGCAGTTCTTTAAATCAAGTTTGCGTGTGTGAAGTAAACACCAATCTCATTGTGTAAAATAATCAGTCGTCGAAGAACATAGCAAAACCACCGTGCTTGCTTGTTGGTTTTGCTGAAAGTTATGATTCAGTAGGCTATAGTTGCTTTGCTGCTGTCGCGATTCTTTATATTCACTTTCGCAATGAGCACATGATTCTTTATGCAAACCTGTTTGGTGTGTTTTTGATGTTGTGCCATTTCAATCGATACAATGGTGTGTAATAGCCATTGTGCATAATTTGATTTCCGTGCTGGCGTTCAATTCTTATTATATCGTGATTTGCGCTGCCGCCAATTATTCTTCTTTTCTAATTTTGTTGCTGGCTACGTTTACGTTTAAATCACCCACGCAAAATGTCCTGAAATGTAAACAAACTATTCATTATATTGAAGTGGAATCTAGAAGTTAATGTGGACCTCAAAGTCCGATAATTAGCTAATGCTTATAACAATTATTGACTTTCATGTTGATATTCAACTTCAATGTATTTTCGAGTGTTAATAATTTGTAATAAAATTATTATTAATAAAGTTATAGCTCGTACCAGATACTTTTCATTTATCCAATTTATTAATTGCTATATTAAAGTTAAATATATTGCCCCAAACGTTTGAAAAGTTTGTTAGCTTTTTCCAACAAATGGACACGATTATGCAAAATTCTGTCGGTTATGTTCTTTCTAACATCATGTCCAACTATGCGTCAAATGCTTTGTGGAATTTTTCTCAAGAAAGTCGCTTCGTGAAAAGGAAAGTTATCTAATTGTTTGTACACATATATGAGTGAGTTGCTCCTTTGCTTATCTCGCAAAATCGATTTAAACTCATTAAGTAGGCTGATTATGATGACGATGATAATAATAATAATTATAATAATAACAATGTTAACTAAAAAAGATAATATACATGATAATAATTATAGTAATAATAATAATAATAATAATAATAATAATAATAATAATAATAATAATAATAATAATAATATGGATGAGAAAGTTTCTAGGATAATTATAGTACTGTCTTATTCACTATGCATTACAGTTTTAGAAATATTCTTCTAAAAAAAAGAGATTTACAATCAAACGTTATTTATTATATATGGCAGAAAATGCTGTCCGATAATAAATGCCTGAAAATGTTTCGAAAATTGTAATATCTCAGCAAAGGAACATGCGGCGAGTTGAAACAATCTAAGTATTAAACGATAAAATGAGATTTTTTGTGTGCCTGTGTCTGTTTGCTTTAGGCCATTATCTATATTAAACACCCACTTTGTTAATAAATAGGTTTTCTCTTTCTAAATAATATATATATATATATATATATATATATATATATATATATAATAAAACAACAAGCACCCGACAAAATTCAAATGTTTCATCGACATGATGTTCTAATCGTTTGGCCACGAATCAAAAAACCCCACACAAATTTACTAGCATCCAGGCAAGTTCAAACACCCACTCTATCAGACTCAACAATTATTCGATTGGATTGTCGACAAACTGAAAAAGGAGATACTGCTGCACATACAATTTCACAACCATTGTTAACGGCGGCACAAATTCAAAAACAATATGAGCATTCAACAATGCAATCCACACACCCTGCCCTGTTACCATGGGTGGTAAAATTGAGAACAACGAAAACTATGACGACATACTTTCTGTTCATACTTTGTTTATCACTTGTGCAACTGAACTGTTGTGTGGTTACAGCACAGCGCACTTTTCTGTGGCTCCTGGCCAGTATTTAACAGAGCCAACGACCCTCAGAAAAAACATTCGTACACATAACAACCAACAACACCCGAAAATTATGAGCTTACACAATCAATCAATCAATAATATATATACCTATATATATATATATATATATATATATATATATATATATAATGCATATTAGCATGATTTTATTTGAAACATGCTGTCAGAATCAATTGAACATTTAGATGACAAAGCCAATTTATATTTTAGAACGGGTTCAAATTTAATGAACATTCATAAGTGGCGACTGAAACTGTGGCGTAGTTAATTAATACTTTGCGCATTTGGTTTGGCTTTGCGTAGCCGTACATTGCATACATATTTTGCTCGGTTCCCAATCGAGTTTTTGATCGGTCTCTATTTCATGTGAATCCTTGCAAGTATTATTTTCAACCTAAAAATCCAATAACTAAAAGGGGTGATCTACTGGAGCCCTTTCATCCTAATTTGGTGCTCTCCAATGACTTCATTTCTGTCAAATTAGCGAAAGATAAGGTCTATCTTGCGGAAGCTCTATTTAAAATGAAATAACTAAAGGAATCAACAAACTGGAAGAATCGGTAAAATAGCATGAGCTGTTCCATAGCTAATATTTGGATGTAATGCACTGCTTCGATGTTGTAGGTGTTCAGTCGCATGTCTCTAAGCCAAAGGCATCATAGTTCAAATGTTGCTTAAAAGAACGAAAAAATTGCGAAACTGGACTTATAGGAACTACCTGGTCTGTGTTTTGACTAGTAGAAGCCATCTAACTATGTAAAACTAGAGTGGCTGAATATTAATTTAACATTTACAAGAGTTAGACTATTTCAAGCTTGCAAACTTGATTTAAAGAATCGATAGACTATTTGCTTTCTACTCGACATGTGAAGTGACGTAGTTAAATTCACCGTCACATTTTTTGGGTGAGGGGAGACGAATAAATCAGAAACACTCACCATAACCACATGCCACTGTAAGTGATGAAGATAGAAGTCAGAACGAGCCACGTACCTGCGAAATTACACTCAAACCACTCAGGTTGTACTGAATATTGGCTTGTGCAATAGCAGTTGTTGTCAAATAATTAAATTGGCGCACGTCATGCATCTGCATATGTGCGTAGGCATAACTATAACATATTCAGTTAAATATGACTAATACTCACGTACGTACATCTAAATGAAACTGCAATCAATTGACAGTAGTTTACCCTTTGCACGCGTCAGACTAATAGTTTACTCTTAACGTTTGAAATACTGTATTACTAGAGTGATCTCAATAGATAGTGTGGGGGATAGATACAAAAAAGTCCAATTCAATAAATTAAAAGGCTCAACTAAGATGTGAAATAAAATAAGTGACGGTTAGAGAAGCAAATTATGAAAACTATTTTAAGATACAATAAGCACTATAAGGAAGGATGATAGAAGCCCGTTTATAAGCGTCCAGCTCACGAAGAGATTTAAAAAATTAAATAAACAGTTAAATGGAATATATTATCCAGAATCAATTAACCGTTAATTATATAATAAGACACCAAATAAGCCAGTCTTAATTCGATGTCTTTAATCTCTTACTGGAGCTGGCTTCAGATATTGATTTCATGCAATCGTATTTTCCTACCATTAGCTCATGCCTGTATTCCAAATAGAACCTAACGACTTTTCAGCAGCTGTTTCTTTCATAATATCATTTATAAATTTAATTTCGATAGATTCATCATCCTGTTGCGACTACATACTGTTATACGTGTGCAATCATCTAAGTTTATAGTGTGTCCGCTCTCCCCTACATGATGAGCAAGATCAGATTTAGCAACTTTGCCACCACTTCTTACCTTGATTAGGCGCGTGGCCTCACCAACATACATGAGACTACAATCAATGCATAGGATTTCATGCACTCCTAACGTTTCCAAGGGTAAAATCTTTTCTTTTTGGTAAGGGAGTTTAGTGCCTAGGGTAAGGGGCTGTTTTGTTCCTTGTTCAAATCTAGTTTGTAGAAATTCTGGTCATAGCGGAAGGGTGCATTTCATTTACTATCCTATATGGCGGTAAATTTGTACCGGCAGGTTAAAAATAAACTGTCTTTAGGGTTAAATTCAGTATTTAATGAATACACGTATGTATATTTGTTTATATCATTCAAGAAAAGCAGAATTTCTTTATCTTTGTGTGGGTTTTGCTTTGGAAAACGCGAATCTATACCTATTTGTTTGTATTAAATACTCGTAAATCGTTTTGCCAATTTATAACACATTGTCGTATCACCTTAAAACGCAGGGTATAAACTTAAAATACGTACTTAATTTAAACGGAAATCCAATACATAATAGCGGTAGTTTTGTTATGTTGTTCTACGACTGGTTAAATACAATGAGGTTGGTGTTTACTTCAAGCACGCAAACTTGATTTAAAGAATTGTTACCACCACACGCGCAATCAATTATTG
>JAQBSW010007585.1:0-39894 GCA_029291075.1 Eudiplozoon nipponicum | reverse complement strand
GTTCGCAAAACCTAATACATACTTGAACGCTCATATTGTTTGGAAGTTTCTGTCACCGTAGGTGCATGTTTTTTCTTCTTCAGTCTGTCGCCAATCCGATTGAGTGTAGTCGAGGGCGTGTTCAGTCTTGCCTGGATACTAGTAAATTGTTGTTGAATTTCGTTATTCGTGGCCAGTCGATTAGAATATCATGTTGATGATGATTCTAAGGTTGTTTTAATGTGTGTCGAGAAATCAAGAATAGGTGTTTAAATTACTAAAACATTTAGCAACAGGTTCTTTAAAGGTACTTGTGTAGAAAAAATATGACAGTCTGCATATTTTCTAAAATACTAAAGGACACGAAGACGTTGACCAGCAAATTCCTAAACATAAACTTGCGAGTAGATACATAAAATGCAGTACCAGGCCTACCACGAAATCTCATCTATTATTTAGCATAATATGCACTGGTGATCAACTGGTTTTTTCTTAAACTATTAAAAGCATTTAGTTATGCACTTGTTCATCTAGTAATTCGCACATTTTTGAGTTTTTTTAATAAAACAGAACCTTCAGTCTAGGAATTTTTTAGAAACCCTGAACGGCATTCTCGCTAAGATTGGAAGATTATTTCTCCCTTACAGGTCGTATATAACCAAATTTTGTAGAAATATACGATAGGAATGCACGCTTTCTGAAGTGCGCATAGGTTGCTGAGAAGTATTTGATGATCAAGATGCTCTTTAACATATAAATAAATCGTTTCCTGATAAAGGCACCTCCTGTAGTTCAAACAGTGAAGATATGACATAGATATATAAAATAAATATATGGTGAATCTGCATCCACCAATATTGTCTAAACCCGGTGTTATATTTTTTAAATAATATCGGCAAGCTTGAAATAAACACCAATCCTATTTTATTTAACCAATCAAACAACAAAATGAAACTTTTGACATTCACATGTATAGTCAAGTGCAACGTATACGAGACTAATAGAAATGAGAGCCACGTATCTAATTTTGTTTGCAATTTATATAAACTGCGATTTAATTCTCGTTAGTCAATTCGCCTTCGTACTCTAATGGAGATCAGAGAAGGTCGAAACGCATCAATATGTGTGGCTGACGGTAATTTTATTGTTATTTGACTTGTAAAATAAAATTCTATTTAGTGTATTAAGTGCTGCAAATATTATACGTTCCGTTCATGCTGCTTTTGGTTTATCCTTCTGACCATATTTGAACAAATTTATTACTAGGTGCGCAACACATAATACACAATTGCACATATATTATTTCTCCGCCACAAACAGTATCAAACTGTTATATATTTAACCGAACAATGTCATGATTAGCGGTAAATGTCAAAACTGATATCTTTCAAGTCCAGAGTGTATGGATTTCCTTGAGTAACAGGCGTTCAGGAATAGTTATAATTCGAAATTTTAGTGAACCTATATATAATATACATATAATGAAATCCATTGCGTTGGTATCATATACCGACTCGGCAACCACATTGTTGGTACCATGTACCATTTCGGCATCCATAGTATAAATATATTTTTATATATATATGTATATATATATATATATAATATTATATATGGAGTTACCTTAGTACTGCAAGTTTACATATTTCTATAGGAAATTATACTGTCTCATTTTCCCACATTTCTCCCCCAAATATATAGTGGGTAAAGGACGTAATACAGGCTCCTACTGATGAGACGCCAGTAAGCACGAAACGAATGTGCACGAGATTATACGTTCCATTCATGCTGTCTTTGTTTTATCCTTGTGGTCATATTTGAACTAATTTGTTACTAGGTGCGCAACACCTAATACATAATTGCATTTACTTCATATGATGTTCGTTGCAGAGAACTAATAAAAATGCAATTGCGCATTCGGTATTGCATACCTAGTAAAAAATTTGTTCACACAGGACCAAATGGATAATCCAAATTCAATATGAACCAAAGCTATAATTTCATATACACATTTGCTTCGTGCTTACTGCGACTCTTCAGTGGGAGCCAGTACTACGTCCAATACCCACTATATATGTGGTCAAGAAATGTGGGATATCTGAACAATGAAATCTCTTATAAGAATGCTTTTCCAAGAATAAGTGGTTATCTTCTTATAAAGTCTTCAAAACAAATGAAGCCCACACTTGCTTCATTTGTTTCGTGAAATGCATCTGATGAAGATCTACGGTAATATTGATCGAAATATTATGAAAAGAGAAAATTACTGGAACAATGAAAGCTGCGTTAGTCAAAACGCAGATCAAGTAATTTCAATGTTTTTGGTACTCCTTGCGGGCTCAGTATATATTGTTAACATACACCGTATAATGCTAAAAGGCAATAGACATTAAAAGATCTTCTTTTAAACCAGACGGCCTGCCACCTCGGCGTGATATTGAATTAAATTTAAATTGAGTTATTTGATTATAAATATACATTGTCAATTTAAAACAACACATTCAGTAAACTAATAAATTCAATTCATCTATTAGACCGGTTTCGTTCATATGAACACACCGGAAACGAGGACGAATAAAAAACAATTGGAATGTGCAGCTTCAACGGCGTATGGTATAAGGTGCATGATATTGAAATAAATGCTCCAGGAAACTCTGGTTACTAAAAAAGAGTGCCAAATAAGAGTAAAACCAATCGTGCACACAAGGTGCATTTGCCATCATATGTTTAGTTTTAGACTTTAACAACAAAAGACGTACACTAATGCTTTCAACTATGCTATAGCTCAATATAAATATGAAAGTCGCTCAATGACTACATGCATGTATAAAAATGTAGGCATAATTTTGTATAATGAAATAGACTTGTTAGGGTGTCAAATAGCAATTTACTTTCCAGTTTTCTATGTGCCAGAAATATTATCTGTGCTGCAGTAGAAATATAACATTCTTTAATTCATTTTCACTTTAAAATTCCCAACCATTTTCAGTCATAATTTTTCAAAAGTCGAAATATGTAATGCAGGTCAAAAATAAATAAAAGCAAAATACCGTCGTACATAAATAAAACAATTTTTTGTAATTTGATGCAATTTATATATTCAGGTATAGCATAATACGATATAGTGTTTTTTAAACAATTGTATCCAACAGTACTCATATAGGCTCTAGAATTTTATACTATTTATAGTGTACTTTTAAAAGCCATTGAGAAATTAACTACAATCAATTGTTAACATTATGCAATGATAACAGAATAATATATTCTTAACAGCTTACCTATACAGTAGTATAAACATAAAGAATAATCTAATTTTAATCAAGATTGCGATCTTGATTTAAGCACCTGACCCATTATGTACATAAATTTGTCAATATAAACTAAGTTTTCTATAATGTGGAAAAGGCAATTCATCCAATAGACCGGTTTCGTGCTTCGTGGGAACGCATCACGTACTGTTCCATAATTAAACAACAGTTAACCGAAATAACCGCATGGCCCTTAAGACAAAAATAACATGTTTTATCTAAATTTCTTACCTCATAGTCGTAGTAGCTCCAAATAAAAATCGAAAATCTATGTAGTAGGTAAGCTGCCGCGAAAAATAGCAAGATTTTAGGCAAAACATATCGCAAAGCTAAAAGAAAAAGAAAAGCAAATTTGAGAAATTGGTTATTATGATTGACTGACTTTAAGAAGTTGATAAAGACCAGCTACGCGAAGCGTAACTAACTTAAAATGACAAGCACGTGCCAATTCTGATACATAATAAACTGCTTGATATGCTGCTACGAAGATTAATCATGCAAGCCCACACACAAAAGTACCAATCAACAGAGTAAAAGTATTCTCGCAAAAATTCACTACGATCATCGAGCTACAGAAAAAAAAATTGATGATGAACTGCCTTTGCAACTATACTGACAAATGTATGTGCATAATGGGTCAGGTGTTTATATCAAGTTCACAACATTGATTATAAAGTAATTGTTATCAGCGCCGGCGCAACCAATGCTCGTTTAATTATATAAATGTTCCTTTTAATACCACTTCCCCATGTAACGTGATATCAGTTCGATAATGACAGATTGCGGATGGTTAGTTCAAACTTTAGGAATAAATGGATGTTATATAGGCTCTTCATAAATGAAAGGCTAACCAAGAAACATAAATTAGTATATAACTTAAAATTGTGTAGGGTGCGGCAGGATGGCTCAATGGTTAGAGCACCAGGTTCCGTAGTAGACTTGCCCAGGTTCGAGTCCTGTCCGCGGCAAATACCGGCCAGTACTTGGTGAGTTCCCAATAAGGACGAAACCGGTCTACTGGATGAATTGCCTTTTCTACACTATACAATTCTTAGTTTATACTGACATATGTAAGAAATTAATGGGTCAGGTGTTTATATCAAGACCGCAACCTTGATTATAATAATTGTTATCACTGCCCGCGCAACCAATGCTCGCTTAATTATATAAATGTTCCTCTTCATACCACTTCCCCATGTAACGTGATATCAGTTCGATAATGACAGATTGCGGATGGTTAGTTCAAACTTTAGGAATAAATGGATGTTATATAGGCTCTTCATAAATGAAAGGCTAACCAAGAAACGTAAATTAGTATATTTCTTAAAGTTGTGTAGGGTGCGGCAGGATGGCTCAATGGTTGGAGCACCAGGTTCCGTAGTAGACGTGCCCAGGTTCGAGTCCTGTCCGCGGCAAATTCCGGCCAGTACATGATGAGTTCCTAATAAGAACGAAACCGGTCTACTGGATGAATTGCCTTTTCTACGCTATACAATTCTTAGTTTATACTGGCATATCTAAGTAATTAATGGGTCAGGTGTTTATATCAAGACCGCAACCTTGAGTATAATAATTGTTATCACCACCCGCGCAACCAATGTTCGTTTAATTATATAAATGTTCATTTCAATACCACTTACCCATGTAGTGTTGTGTCTGTTCAGTAATGACAGATTGGGGATGGTTAGTTGGAACTTTGGGTCTAAATGAATGCCATATGAGCTCCACCTAAAGAAAAAATAGACTAACCAAGTTACATTAGTTGGTATATAACTGAAAATTGTGTGTAGTGTAGTGTGCGGCAGGATAGCTCAGTGGTTAGAGCACCAGATTCCGAAGCAGACGTGCCCAGGTTCGAGTCCTGTCCGTGGCAAATTGCGGCCAGTACGTGATGAGTTAAAAATTAGGATGAAACCAATCTACTGGATGAATTACCTATTCCAAACTACACAATATCTATTATTATAATCAAGGTTGCGGTCTTGATATAAACACCTGACCCATTAATTACTTACATATGTCAGTAATTAATGGGTCAGGTGTTTATATCAAGACCGCAACCTTGATTATAATAATTGTTATCACCACCCGCGCAACCAATGTTCGTTTAATTACACAATATCTAGTTTATACTGCAAAATGTATGTACATAAAGGGTCAGGTTTTTATATCAAGTTCACAATATTGATTAAAAAGTAATCTTGCACGTACGTTGGATAAATTAGAAATCGACGTATGTTGCGTATCTGAAACAAGAATACGGGATGCTACGTGCATTACAGAACCGGTTCCACCATACATATCTACGCGTTATTGACTTCGAACATCTGTTTCCACGGAGATATCTCAAGCCGGTAAATTGGGCGTTGGTACTGTCTTTAGCACACGAGCTGAAGCTTGTTTATTTGAATGGATCCCTTTAAATATTCGACTGTGCTGCACGGTTAAATACATCTACCAAAATCAATGAAAACCCGTTATCAACGTTGCCTCCTCGTTGTATCTGCATATGCTCCTACCGATTGCAGCACAAACGAAAGTAAGGAAACTTTTTAATCCGAACTAATCTCCTAACTAAATAGAGCACGAAGTTCAGATATAGTCTAGATTATGGGTGACATGAATGCTCAAGTTGTGCGCTTAAGTAACGCAGAATTTCATCTGGGTAGAAGAAACACTTTAAGCTCGACGTGCAACGATAATGGTAAACGACTTTTGGATAGCTTCGCGGAACAGATTATTTTTATGTAATGCTAACTTCAGACGTATTGTTAGACGTTGTGCTACTTGGTGTCCTCCAGTACCCGGACAACGGTAGACTCAAATAGATCATGTAACAATTAGTTATAGATGGCGTGGTTGCATCCATGATTGTCGTTCTTCTTGGAACACTTATGTCGACTCAGACCATGCACTTATCCGTTTTAGACTCGCATTAAAATTTTCCGGGAAAATAGATAATAAAAAACCCGGAATAGATGTAGGCAAACTCGAACAACCATCCTTCCGAGAAAAATATGAATATATCCAAAAGTCTAAACTAACTGGTCTTGATGGCGAAAATCAGAATTTACTTTGGTCCAAGTTAAGTTCTACTATGCACAATGCAGATAACAATGTGCGTATCATTGCAGGCCCCCGTAGAAATAATCATTGGCTCTCTGTAAAATCTATGGAGATACTCAAAATAAGGCGCCAAATTCCACCTGTCTAGGCTCACAGAAAGGCTGAAGAAATGGAAGAAGCGATCGCGTTAGGTAATATTCGCTGTTTTTTTTAAACTTATCCCCGCCACAGGTCCGATAAAATTAAAAGTTAGTGAAACAATAAATGATAGAAACAACAATTTAATAACCGATTAAATAAGTTGTCTTGATAGGTGGGATGAACACTTCATAGATCAAATTTCTTGGGCACCCGCGTCAGTTCAGATTCCCGAAAGAATGCCGTAATCAACAGTGGAGAATGTTAGTCTCGAAGAACGATCATAGTTGGAAGTACGGGATGCAATCCTATCTCTTGAACGCCGAAAGGCTACAGGCCCCGATGATTTGCTTCTGGAGTTATTTGAGGATGGCAAAGATATAATTTTTGAAGCGTTGGCCAAACTTTTTCATACTATATGGAATGAGAAAAACGTACCACTTGATTGGAATGAGTCGGCCATCGTTCCCATATTCAAAAAAGACAATCGTGACTCGTGCGATAGCTATCGTGGAATAAGCTTGACTTCAGTTGTATCTAGGATATTTGCTTCGCTTATCTTACGTTGTCTTAGCGCATCATGTGAATCTACCGATCTTCGTCATTAAATTTATATTACGAATGGAGGCATAAAATGGGTTAGTCGTTTTGTCGCTAAGTTATAACAGATCTGTTTATTATTTGTTTTATTTCGACCTTTAAGGTGCTTTCTCATCGTTTGCTGCTTGATGTTTTGCTTCGAACTGTAAACATTGACACAACAGGATTAATAGCTTTAAAAGTTATAAAAAGTAAAAGCAGATCGGCATTTATATAATAAGGCCTGTTAAATAAAATCACAAATAATTTCCTTCAAAATGACTATTATGCTGCAATGTGGGTTTTATGACTTACGTTTTAAGACATATTCTGGTCTAAATTTAAATTATATGATAGCTTAATCATATCGTTTTTAATTTATATCCAAATAAGGCTACTTGATTATTCAGTCGATCGATAGGCTTGAACGTGGTGTTTTATGTTTATTAGTATTATTATCAACTATACCAATAATGTATCATTCAATAATAATATATTTAAGTATATGTTATTGCGTAATATTTCCGTCACTTTCACAAGAAAGGAAAGTCTTTGTGAAGCCGTCTTTTAACATAGTAGGCATTATTAAATTTTATGTTTGTTGTCTTTGTTAATATGATTTTCTTATTTCTATCAATGTCACGAAAAGGCTAAATAGAATGACTAATAAAAAGAACGTTACTTTATTACGTTATCGCAACTCGTAGCCACAGCAATGTCCAGCCAGACGAACGGCGAGCACTAGCTACTCAGCTCGGTAATGGCAATATGAACCTTGTCGGCTCTAATTAGACAGAGCCATAATTGCGTTTCGTTTGAAGCTTTTGGTTTGATTTAACTACGCAGTATCAAACTACGCAGTGTCAAATGGGTAGTGATGGTATGAGAGCAAGCGTGACAGACGCGAAGGGCAGGTTTCGGCTGCTTAGTTTATACTGACAAATTTACGTACATAATGGAACTATTGTTTATATCAAGATCGCAGCCTTGATTTGAATAATAGCTGTATTTCTGATTTTGCCATGTCTTGAAGCAGGTTTAACCATAATGGTGTTGTGCAGAGGTCGAGTTTACCTCATTTCCGTAGGTTATCTAGGTAAATATACTCGTAGTAATAAGACCCTCTCCGTCATAAATCACTCCTCTATAATCATTTCTTCGCTTAAATTATTATTTTTATCATTATTAATACGTATTTTAAAATGCTACATGTTTTATTTTTGTTTATATTTTTTTCATGTTCATATAGCAATGATGATGATGACTCAAAATATATTTTTTCATTCAAAAAAGCCTTGATTTGATTAAAAGAAGCTTCGACAATTCTCCCATTGCATATAAAAAGATACATATGGTCGCAAAAACTAATACATACTTGCATTAAACAGAATATTTGCAAGTAACATCATAAAACACATTCGAAATATACATAAAAAACATAACATGAAGCTTCATCCTAATTAAATATAATTCAAACGGCTTTGTCTTGATAAAAATATTATTTTACGAAGATTATCAAATATGGAAATTAAATAAAATAAATTTTATCTTAATAAGTTTAATAGTGTTTTGATTGAAATTTCTGCGTGTACACATATCATAACTTGTATCAAGTTTTTGTTTAAATCAAAAGTAAGTAGTTTTTCCTGTTCTATTGAAGAAAAATTGCAGTTATCTAAACTTTATTTAAGTCAATCACCTTTATTTAGAATTTCTAATATATTTAAGATATTGTTCAACGACAATCGCATTTGGAGCTAGTTAAACGAAACCAACGTTAATAATGGAAGCACAATCCGTCACAAGCTGACGAGTTGTATACAAAACGTACAAGTTCAAAAAGTCACACATAACCGGCTTTACGCCAACAGGAGATAAAATTCTGGAAGCGAGCATTCTCAAAATAAGGAATACGACCGTATGATCTCAATTTGCAAAATTTCATTGATAAATTTAATTTTGTAAGCCTATTTAGCGTTTGACGCCATATTTTTTATCATGAAACGAACAGTGATACCGAAATCGGTTCAACACTTATTTATCTTTTTTTTTTTTTTTTTTTTTTTTTTTTTTTTTTTTTTTTTTTTTTTTTTTTTTTTTTTTTTTTTTTTTTTTTTTTTTTTTTTTTTTTTTTTTTTTTTTTTTTTTTTATGTCTATTTTATACACAAATTTCGTTTGAACTCAACTGAAGATAAGCAATCATAGAAAATAATTTCAGCAACGCATATTTGTCTGTCATCTTATGGCTTTTATATAGACTTTAATTGCTTTTAACTGCACATTACTATATAGAGATTTTTTCCAATTAATCAACTGGTTCGTATCAAACAACGTAATAAGCGGTGCATAAGTAAATGTTTTGTAGAACAGTGTTTTTTTAATACACGTTGCGTTACAAAACACATAATTGATTTTAATGTAACAAATTTCTACATGAAAAGATTTCACTATTAAATTTTGATTAAGCAATGATAGTAAAGTTAAAACTAGAAATAATAAATAGATTTATACGGTACTCGTTGTCATCAGATTTTAATAAAATAGGTGAAGATTGCTCACCTGAGTGCAAAGTGATTTGGAGCTGATTTAGTCAAAATAAGAAGTTCAATTGTTGAATTGGCACATAAATCTGGAATATTGTGCAGCCAAGCGAAGTCATTCTTATTGATTGGAGCAATTCCCGTTGGAAGCCCCTTTCTTACACGTTCCACGAGCATCGGCATGTCGACCATTAAAGGATACTCAAATAAGTTTGAGCCAATTGCCAATTCATGATGATGAATTTCCAATTTTAAACGTCGTCCAAACTGGAGCTATTAACATTTTAATGTAAAAATAATACGTCAAAAAAAATTTTTTAAATAATTTTATGTAGGACATTTAGCCATAAAGCAATCAACAATGCAAAATTAAGACAAATCAAGCACTTTCTAAAGGGTAGTATTCCATTAGCACAAACTGGCATCAATTAGCGGTATGAGAAAAAACCGAATAAAATAAATTTCTAGAGATATATCAAATGGCTACCTCAAACAGGCGGCAAATGCTAAGACTTGCCGAAAGCCGGAATGACACTCAAAAGATCAAGTAAGGTCGCACGTAAGCAGACATGAGCTAGAAAGTTTGCATAAGAGACCTCAAATAGTTGAAAAAATATTATGTGTTATTAAGCCACATGGGCCATTAATCCATGTGCAAATTAGCAAAATCGTCCAATTTGTCAAGAAACCCAATGGCGATGGGCTATTGGTATCTGAGGCATAAATCAATAATGCATTACCTAACGGAAAGCAAAAAGAGACTGATTTGTATATTTTAGTAATAAGGAGCAGAAAAATTAAACCTTGCTCAAGATGTCTCAAATACGGCTTATACTCCAATTTATCGTTAAAATTGCAGATAACAATCATCATATCCAGCCATACAAAAGTCAAAAGTGACTAATATTTCACTGCCATATAACCATAAGGAGCGATATATATATATCCGTCGTACAGTCCATCCCCTCCTCAACGTGGTACGACGGTGTCAACCATGTCTCGATGGCCGATCGTACATGGGCCAACGGGGCTATGGCGGTGGTGTCACCAGGGCGTGGTGGATTTCGACCGGCAATCGGATTTCCTATAAAATACCACATGAGCCCGACGATGGCACCATGACTCGGCGTGTGTTCCCCGCCACAAAAGGGTTCAACAGCCACAGGATTACATGGACTCCTGGACAGTACCCCGTACTTCCGAATGGCGAATGAGCTCAACAGCCACCGGCAACCATGCAACTTACTGCTGCCTTGCAGACTGCGCTTGGATGTGCAAAGGCTAGAGGTGCGTCCACGATCAAAAAGCCGAGTGGTGAGGGGACACCACTTGTACCAAATTCCCAAGAAACTCCATGAAATGTGGAGCCGGCTTATCCTCCAAAAGGAGTCAGCCGCAGTAAAGTAAAGTAAAAAGTATATATATATATATATATATATATATATATATATATATATATATATACATATATATATATATAACAAACGGAAAATAATATTTTAGACAAATTATTAGTGAGATTTACGAGAGAGAGAGAGAGAGAGAGAGAGAAGGAATACCTAGTTACTATGAGTAAATTTATCAGGATAACTCACAGAAATGAGGCAAACTAAACCTCTCTACAACGCCATTATGGCCAAGTTAGCATTCGGGCAAGGCAACATCAGCAATACAACTTCCTTGCGGCTTTCACTGTATCACGTCATAAACAAATGACGTTTATGACGGATAACAAAGGCAGAAAGATAACCGAGACAGCGCCTGTCAATATCGATCACACAAACGAACACAAGCTGCACAAAACCTAAAGCAGTACGCAAATCGCGGCGCCATTTTATTACTGCCCCTGCATACCTTTGACCAACATGCGTAGACTCGGCTGATTCGCATTTTTTCTAGTTCTGGGAAATCTAAAATTAAAGACAATATAGTTCCAAGCCATTCAGTTAATCTGTGTGTATGTGTGCTCGCGACATCAATTTCAAATTAGGCTTGGACAGAGCTCTCTTCGTGATATTCACGTAAGTAATTTTTTAATTCTTGTAGCTCAACGGTAGTTAAATATGAGATTTGTAAATTTTAAACGGATACATTATCAAGCACCATTTGCACATATTTCCCATTTCGCCAAATCAAAAGGGCTACTTTTCACTTTTTATCGTCTAGATTTGGGCAACACTCGTAAGCATTAAATAACCATACTTAAAATATTTGTGCAAATAAGTTAGAGGAGAAAGAGAAGCTCCTATTAATTAGATGTACATATTTATCTTTATCATCCGACTTATAAAACACACAGTTCTGTTCACAAATATAAAACGCAGAGAAATAGAATCAACACAACATAAATTTCGTGATTTGTGAGCCCTAACAACAAACCAAACCAAAAATTATAAATAATGTAACACACAAACACACGATTCGTAGCAAACCAAAAATGACTTTTAATATTAAACCAAAGGTTAATGACTTTTAAGTTTTTCAATAAGTCAATTACAGCAATATTAAAATTATAAATAAATCAAATCACGTTTAAAAGTTAAACAATAAAAGTAAATTTGAACAGGTTGTAATAGTAAATTTCAGAAATAAAACAGAAAAAAGTCACAGCTGTACGAATTTGCAAATTACTAAACGAATATCTAGAGCAATAAAGAGCAAAATAAAAATAAACACCAAATCAGATAGACGCAAATAAACAAGTAAAATAATTGAATAAGCAGCAAAACGAGATAAACCATCACACATGTTGAACACTACCTGTCGATTTTTAGTGATACCATCAACAAATGCAAAACAAAACCTGATCTACGTTTTGCCTAACGCAGCTTTCATTGTACCAGTAGTTTTCCTTTTCCTTTTCCGATATATTTCGGGTAAACTCTTCGATAGCCTTCACAAATTGCAATATGCCTCACAAGTTTAACAAACGAAACTAATGAAGCAAGCGCGTTATTTCCTCTAGCCATAATATTTATACTTCAGACTGACCTTTCATTAGATATTCGCGTGTCACATGTGTGTATGTGTGCATTTTCATAACTGTTGTTTTCATTTAACTTATTGAGACCAGAGTGGCTGAATAATAATTTATCAATTGCATGCGTTAACTATTCGTTTTACACACTAAATGAAGTATGACGTAACACGGATGACCCTAACTTTCAGGCGGGGGAGACCCATAATTCAGAAACACTCGTCATAAAAACATGCTACGAGTGATAAAATTAGAAGTCCGAAATTTCAATTCAAACCATTAGGGTTGCACTCAAGATAGAATAGTTAATAACAGTTATTGTCATACCATTAAATAGGCACACGCCACGCATGTGGTTGTACATGTGTATACGTAACTGAAAAACTCAGTAAAATATAATTGGTACATATTTACGTACATCTAAATGAAACTGCAGTCAGTAGACATTAATTTACCCTTTGCACGCGTCAGTCAAATTAGTACTTCCAAATATTGTATTTTTATTATTATCTCCATAGGTAGGGTGGGGGTGCAAAACAAAAATTTGGGGTTCAAATCACTATTTTAAAATCAAACAAGTCGCCAGTAAGCACGAAACGAATGTGCATGAGATTATACTTTCCGTTCATGCTGCCTTTGGTTTATTCTTCTGGTCACAACTGAATTAATTTGTTACTAGGTTCGCAACACCTAATACATACTTGCATATATATTAGTTATCCGCAACAAACAGTATTTAACTGTTATGTATTGAATTGAATGATGTCATGCTTACCGCGAAATGTGATAACTGATATCGATCAAGGCCAGAGTGTATGGATTTGCTGGAGAAACAGGTGTTCAGAAATTGTTGTAATTCTCAATTTCGGTGAGCTATAGCATAAATTGATATCCATCAGGTTGGTATCATGTACCGACTCGGAAACCATAGTGTTAGTATCATGTACCTTTTCGGTACAATAATGTTGGTATCGGTTACTAACTCAATATCCATAGTGTTAGTATCCTTTACAGACTCGGTATATATATTATATAGTGTGAGTTAGCATTGAAGTCTCATTTTCGTAGAATTTATATGATGTTAGCTTCACTATTGCAGGTTTACACATTCGTCTAGGAGATTGTACCGTCCTAATATCCCACATTCTTGACCATATTATATACCGGTTAAAGGTCGTAATATCGGCTCCTACTGATAAGTCGCCAGTAGGCACGAAACGAATGTGCATGAGATTATATTTTCCGTTCATGCTGCCTATGGTTTATCTTTCTGGTCACAACTGAACTAATTTGTTACTAGATTCGGAACACATAATAAATAGTTAAATCAAACAAGTAGTTAGAGATAAAATTTAGAAAGACTTTATTTTTAATAATTGATTATTCATTACATGAACAATAATTCTACTAATTAGTCAATCTTAATACGATGTTCTTAATCTTTTACTGGATTTAGCTATAGTTTCCACTTCATGCCTTTTCCTACCATCAGAAACGCGATATTTCAAATCGAACCTAACGATTTTTCAACAGCTGTTTCATTCATAATATTATCTCTAGATTTAATGGCGATAGATTCCCTAATCAATCTCGTCACTCTATTACAACTACATGTTGCTATGCATTTGCATTCATCCAATTGATAGTATACCCTCTCTCCACTACATGACGAGCACGATCAGATTTAGCAATATTTCCATACTTACACGCAGTTTTATGCTGACCTCTTCTTACTTTGATTGGGCGCATGGTCTCACCAACATACTTGAGACTACAATCATTGCATTGGATCTCATACACTCCTGATGTTTCTAAGGGTTCAATCTTTCTTCTTCGGTTAGGGAGTATAGTCCATCCCCTCCTCAACGTGGTACGACGGTGTCAACCATGTTTCGATGGCCGATCGTACATGGGCTAACGGGGCTATGGCGGTGGGGTCACCAGGGCGTGGTGGATTTCCGACCGGCAATCGGATCTCCTATAAAATACCACATGGGCCCGACGACGGCACCATGACTCGGCGTGTGTTCCCCGCCACAAAAGGGTTCAACATCCACAGGATTACATGGACTCCTGGACAGTACCCCGTACTTCCGAATGACGAATGAGCTCTCAGCAGCCACCGGCAACCATGCAACTTACTGCTGCCTTGCAGACTGCGCTTGGATGTACAAAGGCTAGAGGTGCGTCCTCGATCAAAAAGCCGAGTGGTGAGGGGACACCACTTGTACCAAATTCCCGAGAAACTCCATGAAATGTCACTGGAGCCGGCTTATCCTCCAAAAGGAGTCAGCCGCAGTAAAGTAAAGTAAAGTATAGTGCCTAGTGTAAGGGACTGCTTTAAAACGGTCCTTATATTATATTTTAAAGCTAATGATTTCACTTGCCTACTTAATATAGAGCCCGATTATACCATGACCTTCCGCTCTTCCTTCTCCTTATCCGCTTTTATGTACCTCAAACTAACACTCTCATTCAAAGAGATACGGTTGCACCCAGAGTTTATGGTTCAGTTAAAGGGCATATGCCGGATAATCCTTTATGAATTATAGTGAATGTACACCACTTCCCAACATATACAATTTCAAAGTTTTTGTGCAATAGAATCAGAAAATATTCCTATTTCTTGGAGCATACCTTGTTACACTCATATCATTTGGTTGAAATTGTTGATAAATGTGTACTAGATGAAAAGGATAGATTGGTAAGCTTAGATGTAGTATCTATGTACACGAATATACCGGTACCTGAGGCTCTGGCTTGTTTTAGACGTTTTCCAGTTGATCACCTCTTAATATTAGACGGAAGCAAAACGACGATTGGACACATCATGGAGATGTTGTGCATTTGTATGTCCTCCACTTATATTAAATTTTGGAAGAAATTTTATAAACAAATTCGAGGCGCTCTAATGAGACAACCTCTGACGGTCTCAATAGCAAACATCTTTATGCATTATTGGAAAATAATCATATGTATTAGACTCCACTGAAACCAAAATTGTACGTACGTTTCTTGGATGATATGTTAATGATCTGGAATCATGGTGATAATGAAATGGTAAATTTCTTAAATTCAGCTAATCGAATGAGCGAACTCCAATTTACCTTAGAAAGGGAATCATCAGGTGAATTACAATTTGTGGATGTCAAATTAATTAGAAATGTTCAAAAATTTGGAAGAGATATTTATAGGAAGGATACTTATTCAGAATTGCTTCTTAATTTTAAGTCCAATCTCCCGTATCGTATGAAAGTCGGTATTTTCAAGTCATTAACATTAAAAAGTCTTAAGTTAACAGATATAAAGCATAGGTAGTTAGAATTAGGTGTACTACGCAAAATATTCATGGCTAATGATTGCCCTCTTCATTGAATAGATGCATAAATGATGGACGCCGTGAAAAAATGTAATCCTAGATTGAGGTAAATAAAAGCGGATAAGGAGAAAGAAGAACGGAAGGTCGGGGTATAATCGGACTCTATATTAAGTAGGCAAGTGAAATCATTAGCTTTAAAATATAATATAAGGACAGTTTTAAAACAGTCCCTTACACTAGGCACTATACTCGCTAATCAAAGAGAAAAGATTGAACCCTTAGAAACATCAGGTGTGTATGAGATCCCATGCAATGAATGTAGTATCAAGTATGTTGGTGAGACCATGCGCCCAAACAAAGTAAGAAGAGGTTAGCATAAAACAGCGTGTAAGTATGGACATATTGCTAAATCTGATCTTGCTGGGCATACTATCAATGGGATGAATGCAAATGCATAGCAATATGTAGTCGTAATAGGGTGACGAGATTGATTAGGGAATCTATCGAAATTAAATCTAGTGATAATATTATGAATGAAACAGCTGTTGAAAAATCGATTTGAAACGCCGCGTTTCTAATGGTAGGAAATGACGATTGCATGAAGTGGAAACTGAAGCTTGCTCCAGTAAAATATTAAGAACATCGTATTAATATTGACTAATTAGTAGACTTATTGTTCAAGTAATGAATAATCAATATAGTCTTTCTAAATTTCATCTCTAACTATTCGTTTGATTTTAAAATTCTTAATGATTTGGACCCTAATTTTGTGTCTTGCACCCCCACCCTACCTATTGAGATTATTCTAATAATACAATATTTATAAGTAATAATTTGTCTGACGCGTGCAGAGGATAAATTTATGTTTATTGACTGCAGTTTTATTTAGTTGTACGTACATGTGTATCAATTATATTTTAACGATGTTTTTTAGTTATGTATACACATACACGTGCACATGTGTGACGTGCGTCTATTGAATTGAAAATTAATTTTAATTGAAATTTCGGACTTCTAGTTTTATCACTCATGGCATGTTTTTATGACAAGTGTTTTTGAATTATTGGTCTCTCCCCGCCTGAAAGTGAGGGCCATCTCAGTTACGTCATTTTACATTGAGTGTGTAAAACGAATAGTTAACGCATGCAATTGATAAATTATTATTCAGCCACTCTGGTCTCAATTAGTTAGATGAAAACAACAGTTATGAAAATGCACACACACACACACACATGTGACACGCGAATATCTAATGAAAGGTCAGTCTGAAGTATAAATATTATGGCTAGAGGAAATAACGCGCTTGCTTCATTAGTTTCGTTTGTTAAACTTTTGAGGCATATTGCAACTGATGAAGGCTATCGATAAGTTTAGCCGAAATATATCAGAAAAAGAAAAAGAAAACCATTGGAACAATGAAAGCTGCGTTAGGCAAAACGTAGACAAGGTAATTTCAATTAATCCCTGTTCGCAAAAGCAATCTTCATTCAATTTAGTTTCTCGCCAAATACAAACTTAAATAATCTAATATATATGAAGTTCCAGTTTTTTGTAAACTCATTTAATTCTATTTCAGATCGTTTGTTACATGTAGGATTCGAAATAATTTTTTCCTATTCTAGAATAGATCTTATATATGTATTAAAAATTAAAATAATCTGTGGTCAGTTGTCTTCGTTCGCTTCAATATCAGGTTGATCAAATGTTGGGCTTCAAGTACGACGGTATAAATATTATGTTTTGGATATAATTTAACGGTTAAAATTACTCATATTTCGGCAGCCTTTTGAGGGATGATTTGCCCTGGGTAACTTATGTCGTCTGTCAGTAATACATTCACACCCAATTTTAAAAAGACTGACTTAGATGTGTTGATCCTAAAGAATTCAATGTAGGGTATGTGGTGGATGTTCTGGAGGTCCTCCTAAGAATTTTTCAACGATTGTAGCTTACTTTTTGAACTGACTGGATATACTGTACACCATGATGCGAAGCAATACAGATAAGGACGCCGAACATTTGACCAACAAACTTCAAAACTCAAGCCTAAGGAATGAAGTTCACGAGAACCGAAAAACAAATTTAAAGAACTACTGCCGCAGTTCTACTGAAGAAATCAAGATCGTAAGTAGCGGTTTTAATAATAGGATTTAAAGACAAAATTTTAAAGGTTGTAGGCTAATATAGCCTCATTGTTAAATCCTCAAATAGTAATTCTCAATAAAAGCAAAAAATTATAATTTGGCATGCAAGCCAAAAATGCACATATATGAAACATAACTAAAAGGTCTCTACGCAAATGTACACCATTCTTACTATTTGGGTCACCCTAATAATCGATGGATTAATTAAATAAAAGCACACACAATATACACATTTAGTCCAAATTTCAAATAGGAAAACCTCATTATAAAGTTAATTACGCTTATAGCGTAGGTGGTCTACAATAGAGCACAAGAATATACATTAGCTCGGTAGTTCAAGGAAAACATAACTTAATAGTTTCGAACGCTAAAGGACACCAGGACTATATAAAATCGATAAACATAAAGGCTTGTATGATGGTATATATATATAGTCGAAACTTCAAACAGAAAAACAACGAAACAAATAAAAATGATGATAAACCGATCAGTTAATTCAAAACGTGTCTGCACTACAATAGGCTCATTTTAGCCAAGCGGCCAAATCTGTCAAGCTGCACTACTATAAAGGCTATAAAATCCGTTTCATCTAGTGCATACCGAAGACCATGTACAGTTTCACAAGAAGTTATCCTGATATTAAACTGAGCAAAAACTGGATGTTCCTTTTCAAGAAGCAAGTACTGATGTCTCACACCATATACTAAAACCTTCGTAGCAGCCGTGAACGCCGATAAAACTTTAATAACAATTTAATTGAACATTTTAACTGACCCTGGTTTCTTAAATAATTATAATATTAACGAATATTTTAATAATTCTTGGAAAAAATTAAGTTGACCTTAGTCTCTGACGTTTTATTTAGGAATGCGATGCTGTTTAGAGAGCGTTTGTGTTTGGTGTTTATACTAACTTCATCCATGTTTTCCCTACATCATAACCAAGTCACTTTTAAAATTTTAATGGGTCAGTTTAATTAGCTTATAGATGAAAACTTATATACTGAGGGTTACCTTATTCGAAACTTCCATTCTGTCCAGTGAAATTTATTGACCTCGAATTGGAAACCTCTTTTCCTTTAAAACAGGTCGATAATCGTCTTCTTGATCATAAATACCGAGAGTGTCTCCTCCCAACCAATCTTGTACCACTATTATACAGTCGCCACTCAAGAGTAATTAACTTTCTTATCATTGTCGAGTCTCTCATTCTCGACACTTATACATCACGCGTAACCGTAAGTCATAAAATCAATGTAACCGCACTTGCAACATTTTTAAGAGTTTACACTTTTGCCAAGGCCACAAATACCTTTAAAACACTATCCTCCTTGATAAAAATCTCATCCCCCTATTAGTTTAAGAAGAGGACTAACTTGAGCTCCATAACGAATTCGTAAGGGATAATAATGACTGAAAGTGTAACACGTGCATTTTCACTTGTAATTAACTATGTCGCCAATATGAATACATCCTATCATTTCGCAGGCATTTAGGGAAGTAGAATCTCTCATACATTTTATGCCAAACAAGGTGATGCGACATCAACTGCTGAAAATCAATAATTGTCTTCCCATCTTTTGCACAAACAATAGCCATATCTTCTTTCTTTCAACTAATTCGGTATCTACAGCGGACGTTCCTACAATATCAAGGCTGATCATTTGGCCTTTCACAATCTTTGGCGTCTTACTCTTCGTATTTTTATGATTCAACGTAAATTATATCTGCCGCAGTAGAGGACTTTTGTCATACAAATACACTCTTGTTGCTCTCATCGGTCTTTAATTGCTGCAAAGTTGATCGATAACTTCAAATGCCTCAGTAAATCTAACTTTAGTCGATTTTGCACCAGTCATCTTTTAAACTCAACAAGGCACTGATATGATGTTAATTACAGTACTTTTCTTATTTGCTCTACACCATTCCTTGTACTGATGGTAGTCACCCTCACACTCCCATGCATATTCCATTTGTATAGCATTTATATATTTAATAATGGTCGAAGTAGATGCCCATTTTGCCAAATAAGAGGTAGTATTTGTAGTAGTGAAAAGTATAGTTATTATAATTTGTATTATATAAAACAGAAGAAATACTGTGTGGAGGTCGATAACTTGCAATGTAATTTGAGAGTTCGTTAATCGGTAACTGACCTGATGTGACTTTTGCCACACTTGGTATTCCCTCATACTTTATTTCAAATTCTGATCTTCTTTAGAAAACCTCTGAAAGCAGCAACTGAATGGCTGCTCCTGGATTTCTATAATTCTCTAATTTCGAACTAAGATCGGGTTTCATTTTGTTTTTATTTTTAGATGTTCTAGATTTCTCGTCTGATCTCACCTCTGGGAAACACTTGGAATTTACTTAAATATTTTAAGGATTTACTTTTATCGCATCGGAATTTTCGATATATGTATTCATTTTTTTTGTTTCTCTATCAAAATCCATCATAATGAAACGAATATTGGTTGTGCGGTAGGAAAATAATTATAATAATTGGCACAGGTCTTGATATAAACATCTGACCCATTAATTACTATATACAGTAACTAAGAATTACAGTACATGATGAGTTCCCAAAAATGATGAAACCGGTCTACTGGATGAATTGCCTTTTCTACACTATACAATTCTTAGTTTATACTAACATATGTATGTAATTAATGGGTCAGGTGTTTATATCCTCCATAATGAACCAGACTTTTTCGCCAGCCTCCATCACGCCTTTAATCAAGAAGCTACTTTCCAATCTCGCTGACCTCCAGCAACAGATGGCAGATGTCAAGGGATTGCTAGGAGCCTAATCGGGTAACCTCTCTCTCTCTCTCTCCACGTTGCAGCCACATTTGTTGTGCCAAGCTCATGATTTCTCGAACGGTGTTGCGCGGGAGGTTGCTTTACGAAATCACAGTAAACGAAACCTCTTCCTCTGGTCTCCACACTCCCCACTCTCCAAGGATGACCTGGCTTCAGATCAAATCAGTCATTTGGGGAACAACGACCATAATCTCAAAGAGGTCTCCTCCGGCAAAGGTCGTGCTTTTGTGGTTTCTTCCCACAAAAGGCTGTCCAACGACGAACTCAGTCAACTGAAATCTCGATCACCCTTAATATCGACAGTCAAATTAAAGCGTAATTACACACTACTACAAATGACTGCAGAACAAGTTCGGACCTCTCCACCAGACATCGCCTACTCTCCCGAAACCAAACATGCCTATCCTGGCTGAAGCAACCTAAAGAAAAGCCGGTCATTCTACGGAGGCATCCTCGGTAATGCTCCTTCCTCTGTACCCATCATGCTAACTAGCTCTCAATTTGATGGGCTCCCTTCACCACTAGCTCAAATAGCGAGACCATTCCCACCCAACAAGCACAAGCTTTACTGCATCGTCGTGGCCGACCACGCCGCATAAAGACCCCCAACAACCGGCATCCTCTCCCAATCTCCTGGGCCAGTAACAAATCCTTAAGTGAAGTAGTTATCACGACCAGTGCAGAGGTGCTGAAACCGACAAAACGTAAGACCATCACGATTCCACGAGCCATCGATTCAGTCCCCACAGCTTCCTCCTCCAACCATACCGATATCACCCAGGACAGTTGTCTCTCTGCCCCTATTCAGATCTTGTCCCCACCCAACCCCGCATCGTTGCTCCCAAGTAATCCCTCGAACCCAGATAACTCGCCTCCGTTCTGCGTTTAAATCCTCCAATTACCTAACCCGCCTGATAAAAATGAGACCAAGGAAATCCAGATCGGTGCTGACTACTCCATTCTCGTCAACAAGCGGTCAGTCACCCTTATCAGACCGAGGTCTCGCTCCAGCCGCCAGCGGAAAACACTTGCCCGCTTCTCCTCCTCGGTCTAACTGATCCCTTTCAGCAATTCTTATGAATTGTAGATCGCTTATGCCAAAAATCAAACAACTGCGAGCATTTATATAATTAAACGAACACTGGTGTGGTGGTGATAATATTGTTAGGTTTGTTGCGGTCTTACAACAATGATCAAAAACTATTTTATGTCAGAAGCAGAAGCACTGATTGTTTCATGGGAACTCATCATGTACTGGTAAATTCGGGCCAGTACATGATGAGTTCCCAATAAGGACGAAACCGGTCTATTGGATGAATTGCCTTTTCTACACTAAACAATTCTTAGTTTATACTGACATTTAAGTAATTAATGGGTCAGATTTTTATATCAAGACCGCAACCTTGATTATAATAACCGCGAGCATTTTTATCCTCTAACGAGCTAGGCATGTGCTTTCTTGTTGAAACGTGGCTGTCCTCTTCCGTTCATTGCGATGATCTTTTCCTCAGCAATGGCTACACTTTCCTTCGAAATGACAGAACGTCTGATTGTGGGTGTGGTCTGGTTGCCTTTGTCCGTTTCTCTCTCATGCCCAAACGTTTTTCTACATCAAACTTACTGAGATTAGAATTCTTTTCGTTTCAGCTGTTGATTCTAGACCAAAGCTCATCCGTTTGCGTTGTCTACAGATCGCCAAAACTCTCAATAATCGACGACACCTGTGGGGTCCAACTAATGTCCACTTTCTTCTCTCAACACTCCGATCAATACATCGTTGTAGGCGACCTTAACCTTTCTCTGGCCAACTGACATAATATAAGTACGGAATTCACCCGTTGATTCGGCTCTTTGCGGACAACCTCCTAAGTCAATTTGTGCACTTCCCAACCCGAGGGAACAACCAGCTTGATTGTGTCCTCTCCAACAAAGACGTGACAAATGTTCAGTCTCGGGAGATCTTCCCTAATCTAGACCACTGCTAGGTATTCTTTATTATTCCTCTTTTATCCTCTATCCTTAAAGAAAGCATTCAGACTCCCAGACGATTCACTAATTGGGAAGAGATTAGGGGAATCTGTGACGCTGATAATTGGAGAGATCTTATTCTCACAGACAACCTCCCCAGTGTTTTTTCCAATGTCCATAACGTCTTATCCACCCACTTTACTTCTACCACCTCTATTCAACACATTCATGCGATGAACAAGTTGAACGCCTTGTTTAAAGCACGCGACAATCTTGCACGCAATTCTAGATTACGCACATCACTTGTTCGCGCTCTCGCTCTCCGACGTATCGATGAGCACATTTAACAGGTATTCAACGAACAAGCGCTCAACATCGAGAGACGTATCCGCACAGCACTCAACTCTCGAAAAATGTTCGCAGTCATCAAACACCAATTACTACAAAAGTCCAATACATCGTACATAAACTTCTCTCGGTCGGACGACTCCAGCATTGCCGACGATTATCTAAATTATCTTCTAGACTCCTTCTCTATTCCCACTCCGCCTGCTGAGATACTTGAAAACGGAGACGCTGAGATCCTACGTTGGTTCAACATTTCGCCGGCCTCCGTCGTTCAAGCTATCAAAAACATAAAATCTAAACACCAATTTGATCAGTATGGTGTCTCTATCAAGATAATTGCACTTCTTCACTGAAATCTCTTCTTTCTGGTCGCCGATGTTATCAACCGATGTCTCGAAAGTACCTATCTTCCCAGGAATGGCATAATTTGACGATCTCTCCTATCCCAAAAAAATGGTACATAGTCAATCTCCTCATTTTAAGATCTCCGCCCTATAACTATCGTCCCTTATTTCACTAAAATATTCGACAGGGTCATATATAAATTAATCTACCATTTCATTAAGTCTCGAGATAACTTCTGCCTCCTCGACGATCAAAATAGTTTCCTGGATGGCCGATTTTCTTCCACCAACTTAGTCAGTGTCCTTGATCATTGTTACTCCTCTATCTCTGAAGGTCATGAATGCACTCTCTTCTTCCTAGATGTTTCCAAGGCCTTTGATTCACTGTCGTTCTCGGCAATTGAATTCGCCTTGTTAAGCAATTTTATTAGCGGCAACGTTCTCAGTCGTATCAATTATTATATCCAACACCGTTATACAACATTAAAAGTCGTAAATAGTCACTCGAGATCATCCCTTATCCGATCCGGAGTTCTCCAGGGCTCCGTACATGGTTCTATACTATTCAACCTAACACTCGCTCAAGTGCAGATTGAGGACAATCTATTCAAGCTATTCAAATATACAGATGACACGGTAATTTTATTCAACATTTCTACAGCACCCAATCCCTCCCTACCTCTGAGCTTTTATCTTCGTTACACTCGCAGCTTAGCAGAATCTGTCTTAAATTAAACCACGATAAAACTCGTTTGATGAAACTTATCTATGATCCATTCTATTCTCTCCCAGATACAAGTTGTTCCCTTGATATTGAATTAATAGACTCGGCCAAACCCCTTGGTATCTTTTTTTCTAAAGCGCTAGACTTATTTACACATATTCAATATACTACCTCTAAACTCTACAAGTGGGCCCGTTTAATCTGCTTCAAGACTAATAATCCCACTCCCCAACTCACATTGTTCAATGTCTACGCCCTACCTCTCATATCATACGCTAGCGAATTTTATTGCCCTTTCACCCTAGCCTCCTCTTATGCCATCGAACAGATTTCTTCCAGATTTTTAAAGCGAGTCTTCCCTCACATCCAGACTTATCGTGAACGCCTAATCCTGGCTAACCTTCTTCAGCTATGGTTTCCCGTCACTTACGAGTCATTTCTTACGTTCATAAGATCAAAACTAGCCTATCACAATCAAACTTCGCTCGCACAAGTCACCACTATGCTACACGCCATAACAACTCTTCAATCCAATCCAAACACACTCCCATGATATTTAATAAAATGTCTTTTCCAAAGCCACATGGGTATTCAAAGCTCTTCCCGCGGAAATAAGGCTCCTATCCCATCACGAATTTCAAAAGGCGGCTCTAAATCACTTCTTTAACAAATTTCTACGCGAGACGGGTTCCTTCTTAACCCATAGCACTTCTTTTTATCCATAGGCTATTATCCAGTTTAGGAGTGTGAAGTCTCTTCTGACTATCCGCTTCTTTCAACTATTCGCTTCTGATTCTCAAATTCAAATAAGGACTCGCCGATACCATTTCTATTGTCATTTTTATTCTACGTATCCAAAAATTGATTTCTATTCCACAATTTTCTCTACTAAATCTTTTCTTTGTGTCTCAGCAAACAATCGGAAACTCGAAAAGCCCACTGGACTAACTGGCATCCATGGGACGCTGGTTCTTCCACGCTTTCCAGCAGCCGTAACCACGCTCAACAGAAGCCAGTGATCCTTGTACGTGGCACTGGCGTGCGGACACTTCTATCTAGTCGATCTTTCCTAGTCCAATGGAATCCCATTTCCATCAGAACGAACTAACTCGAAGTTGATGAAAGGACTTCTTTCTCAACTTCCTACTCCCCTATGGTTATATACTTTGCTAGTCACAATTACATTCAACTTTACATATCCTACAATTTATTTGTACCTCATCTTTCCAACTTTTGGGCCTGTGGGCCTTTGTTGCCAAATAAATGTATTCCTATTATAACTATTAAATTAACAATTTATTTTTCCGCCTTAATTTCCTGGTTCTTCACAAAAAGATTATATGTAGGAAATTATTTTAAATCTATTTTAATAATTTATGGAACATTCTTTGCTTAAATGCTTCTGAGTATTCATATTGTTTGGAAAAAAAACTACGTATTATATCATTATATTGGCTATAATTACAAATAAACAATTGATAGTCACGGTCCTCACAATTGCATAATATCACATATGAATCGTATCTCGATCTAACCAATAGTCGGGCCAGATTATCTCGTAGAATCACCTATTATTACTATTTGTATCATTAACTATAATATGTAAAACTATTCGTTAAAAATATTTTATTTCGTCTTTATTTTATTAAATGTATCAACATTTGATTTAGCGTACGCAGTGCTAACACCGCAGTATGTTCACGCGTTGATATAGTATATAACAAATTTATCCAGATTTATTAATTTACGTGTTTTAATTGACATATTGTAGAGTTGTGCCGACGTTTATCTATTGTACACTTTCTGATATCGTAATCAATTTTATAGAGCTTGTGGTTTGAATCAAAATAAATATATTCTACTGATTTGTACATTCGAGTCATCAGTTTTTTCATATTTTGTTCTGATGCGCAGTATAACTCACAATACAATTTTTTTTCTAATACATTTGATCTATTGTAAATTATGCCTTCTCATATATTGCGTGAATTGAGAGGCCAAGGAAGAAAAGTGTTTCAGTTGATTTTAGTTTTGCAGTTATATAAGCGCAATCTGGGTCGATTGCGCATCTCCAAACAATGCCGGAATTTATTCTCTCCGATTTGCGTCCTAGGAAATTTGTTGTGAAATGTTTTTCTTGCATTGACATGGTTTCCCACCTCAAATAGGGTGAGGCTATGGTGTATAGGAAGATATTTCCTCCGACAAATCAAAGTGACATTAACTGATAAATTTAAACCACCTTGGCTGATTGAAACGAATATTATTTAAAAATAAATTTTTCGTTTATTTTCTAGAACTTCCTTTGTTTAAATACTTGACAGTATTTAAGTTAAGTTTGGACTTGTGTGAAAATTTAATTTTTGGTAATCTGTACGTTACTGGCCTGACTATCCTTAGCAAGCTGCATTTGTTTCTTTTTTCTAATTTTCGGTTAAGGTTACTAGATTTTCACAATATACACCTGGCATCATTTTATCTTTTGAATCGTACATACTGGGAACGTTCCGGAACAGGTAATTTAATAAATCTGTTTCTCACATCTTATTTCTTTCCAGGTTATTTGATCGGGTGTTTTGCTACGTAAGAAGTACACAGTCCGTTTGCCTAACACTAAGTTATCAAATTAATAATTAAGTACTATCAGCATGGAAGCTAATCTTAAGCTTGACGACACAAGCAAATTAGCTCAAGATTTTAGCAGGCATGAATTTAATAGAGGTGACCGAGAATTCTAGCTTATCATATTCAAATGGAAATATGAAGACTGAAAACGACTTGGCATCTATGCAGTTCTCATTTACTAACAGGATTGGAGCCTGTAGAGGAAGATAATTCCTCCGTCAAGATTAAAGTGACATTAACTGATAATTTTAGACCACCTTGGCTTATTGAAACAAATTTTATTTAAAAAGATTTTTTCATTTATTTTCCAGAACTTTCTTTGTTTAAATACTTGACTTTGAATTGTGCGCTATTTTCAGTTTTCGAGTATTACTGCCCTCGATTGGTTGTATCTTCCTCGGCCTGCTGCAATTGTTTCATTTTTCTTCATTTAAAGTTTACTCGATTTCTACAATATACGCCTGCTAACACTGTCTTCTATTTTTATTGATGCACGCATTTGGGGACGTTCTGGAACAGGTAATTTAATAATTCTGTTTTTCGCGTCTATTTCTTTCCAGATTATTTGTTCGGGTGTTTTGTGACGTGAAATGTTTCACATTCCGATTGCCGAACATTAAGTGTCAATTTAATCATCAAATTCGACCGACATGGAAGCTCATCTTAAATTTGAGGGCACTAGCAAGTTAGCGCAAGACATGGCAGGTATGAATTTAACAGATGTGAATGAAAATACAAGCTTATCAGATTCTATTGCTAATTATAGGACTGATCACGATCTGGCATCTATGGGGTTCTCAGACACGAATAAGTTAGGAGCCTCTACAAAATTTGGCGACCGCGCCAGTCCAAGAATATTAATTCTACCGCAGTATAAATCTGAAAAACATTCAAGTTGGGTCGGAGATGCCCAAATGATATTTAGCGCTTATGATATCGTAAAACCTATGGAGAAATTTGTTGCAGCATGGATGGCATTGTCTGAAAATTTCCGAAATGCCTTGGAAAATTTCAGAGACAGAACTGTGGAAGAAAAACCGTACAATGCATCTGAGTTATTAATGGATGAAATTCAACAGAGATATCAGCCTGCAAGATCGGCACAAATGTGCGAATTATTACGCTTAGAAAAAATGGGGCGTCAACTACCATCAGAGTTTTACGAACGCCTTTGCACAAAAGCTTCCAGGTTGAATATATCCAGAGGTGTGGTAAATTCTATTTTTACAGCTGAGCTACCATCAAGGCTTAGAACCACATTGGAAGTATTTGACACTATGAACATTGATTGGCCAACAAAACTCCGCGGGTTAGACGGGGTGTATAAACAGCAGGAACCACAAGTACATGCTGTAATAGCAGATTCTGTCGCGGTGCAGCCAGTCAGGGCAGATGTCGAAAACAACCTGACTATACAAGAAACCTTGCGTTTCTTATTTAGAGAAGTTGCTAGTTTACGTCGTGACATTTCGCTACTTCAGAGTCAGGATAGGTATACTAGACGTCAAGGGAGTCACTCGCGTCAACGCTTCGAAGGGCCACGCGGATGGTTTAAGGCACATTGCGAATACGGACGCAATGCGAAGTGCCAAGGTGAAAATTGTATATAACCGCGATTAGGTAGACCCAAATGGAAAGGAAGCACTAAACCGGTAGAGAGAGATCCATCACCGGGAAAAGGACAAAACCCCCGCTAGGAGGAGCCGTATGGTGGGTTCCATTGCAAAGGCTTTCAGATATGCCTTTAAAAGGCATACTTAAGGCAAAGGTTAAAAATGCGACAGGACAAGTTAGCACCGATACAGAAGGCAAGAGAGTCCGATTCTTACTAAGAGGAGATCTGGAAAACATTGCCGGATTATCTAGCAACAAATTCATTATTAAAGATGAATTATCTGGATTAGAATTTCTCATCGATACGGGTGCTAAGGTAAGCATAGTTAGGTCAGACGTGGTGGAAGCAGATTGCCCCACATTTGATTATCAACTATAGGCCGCTAACGGTAGTCCGATAGGAGTCAAAGGGATGAAAGAAATGTCGGTGACGTTAGGCCAGAAATCTTCCTTTATATGGAATTTTCTAGTAGCCGATGTCAAGGACCATATCATTGGCATGGATTTCTTGACACATTTCAAACTGACATTAGACCCCAAAGCTAGGACTATCGCAGAAGGCGTAGGGATATCAACACCTACTGATTCTAACACGTCGGCAGTTAGAACAGTTCTTTTACCCCGTCCAACGGTCGCACATGACTTTGCCGATATCATTGAGAAGCACCTAGCAGTGTTTCAGCCTTTCAGTGCCAAAAGGATAGGATTGAAGACAGGAGTAGAACACCAAATAGAATTGGTGGCTTCATTGCCTTGTTCACCAAAGGCTCAACCATTGGCACAATAAAAGTAACAGGTTGCTTTGTCCGAATTTCACCAATTGCGCAAAGAGGGGATTTGTAGAAGGTCAAATTTCAATTTTGCTTCCCCAATAGTGGTAGTTTCCAAACCTGAACCGGGTCAATGGAGGGTTTGTGGAAATTATCGTCTATTAAACTCAGTGACGAAGAGAGATTCTTATCCTCTCTCTAACCAGAGTACTTTACTCCGAGGTATAATGGGATATGAAGTATATTCAACTTGAGATCTCCAGAAAGCGTACTATCAGATACCAATGGAGGAAAGTTCGATACCGCTCACCGCAGTCAGATTTCCAGGAGGGGGATCACATGAATTTCTTCAAATGCCTTTTGGTTTGAAAAATGCCAGTCAGACATTCCAGCGTTTGGCTGAAGAAATCCTTCAGAATTGTCCATTTGCGAGGGTGTACATAGACGACATAATAAGTTTTAGTCGCTCACGAGATGAACATCGTAGGCATTTGGAAATAGTTTTGACCAGGCTGGAACAATATGGATTAGTGGTCAAACCTAATAAGAGTAACATCGGATGCTCTTCAGTTAAATACCTTGGTCATATACTTTCCAAAGACGGAATTAAACAAAGCAAGAGATGCCCGGATGAATAACGCGCCTAATTATCGCCACCTGAGACGTGAAACCACGAGGTCTGCTCGGGCTGACCGTAAGCAGTACTGGGATGAAATGGCTTCCGCCATGGAATCGGCTGCAAACGTCGGTGATTTCGGGGGTCTCTTCTGTCTTATACGTAAAGCATCCGGTAAGCGCAATGCAGAGACAATTCTACGCAGCGCAACAGGAGACTTGACTTCTGATGTCAATGGCAAAATCGCAAGATGGGTTGAACATTTTTCGCAGTTATTGAACTGACCATACAATGGTCGTTCCTCACCGCAACCACCTATAACATCTACACCCAGCTACGACGTAGACTGCTCTTCCCCAACTGAGGTTGAGATAGCTACGACCATCCAGCGCATGAAGAACAAGAAATCCTCCGGTGAAGATTGAATTCCTGCATAGATCTACAAGGCCTGTATAGGCACACTACTGCCATTAATCCATCGACTGTTCTCTTCTATCTGGGAACAAGAAGCATGCCCGTCAGACTTCGGAATGTCAATCCTGCTACCGTTTCCCAAAAAGGGTGATAGATCAAGATGCGAAAACTACCGTGGTATCAGTCTTCTCAACACCGCATCCAAGCTGTTTGCGGCGATTCTATTGAACCGCTTTTGTAATGAGCGGCATGCCCGTACCCGTCCCAATCAGGGTGGATTCCACCCAGGCAAAGGCTGTGTTGATCAGATCTTTACTTTACGGCGAGTTTTGGAACATCGCAACGAATTTCAACAACCAACCGTCGCTTTTTTCATTGATTTCCGAGCTGCTTTTGACTCTGTTGATCGCGACTCCATATGGAACATCATGCTGCTCGACGGAATGCCCATAAAACTCGTCAATCTGATCAAGGCCTACTATGCAGCCACCAAAGCCAGAGTCCGTGTTTACGGAGAAGAATTGGATGAATTCAGTCTGCACACAGGGGTTCGACAAGGATGTACCATGTCACCCATATTGTTCAATTATGCGGTTGACTGGATTCTGAGCAACGCGCTAACTGGGTTCCGAGGCGTTCAAGTACCAAATAACCTGTGGCTGACGGATGTTGATTACGCAGGCGATGTTGTTCTCCTTGCTGACAGCTTTGGGAGCATGCAAACCGTTTTGGATCAAGTGGCCCGGTTTTCATCAGCCGTTGGTCTGGAAATCAATGCCGACAAAACGAAAGCCTTCGCCATCGGTGTATCTTCATCTGATGAGCAGCTCACGGTGTACGACAGCCCAGTCGAAACAGTCGACGATTTTACGTACCTTGGCTCAAAAATACTTCCAACTGGTCAAGCAAAGAATGAAGTCCGAACACGCATCGACCATGCCAGACTTGCTTTCTTACAATTGAAGAACTCACTTTGGAGAAGAAGTGAAATCAGCCTCAAAACGAAAATCCGAGTCTACCAGACTACTGTTCGCCCTGTGTTACTGTATGGCTGTGAGACTTGGCCATTACGTTCTGAGGACTCCAAAAAGCTTGAAGTATTCGACCATTGGTACCTTAGGTACATCACAAAGACAAAATGGATGGACCGGGTGTCGAACGCATCTGTTCGTCACCAATGCAGTGACATCATGCAACTATCCGTCTGGATCCAACATCGTCGACTTCAATGGTTCGGGCACGTACTACGTAAACCCGAAGACGAAATGGTACGGCAGGTGATGAACCCAGGTCAATGTGCAAACTGGCGCCGCCGCCGAGGTGGGCAACTGAAGACATGGCTTGCAACAATCAAATCGGACGTGGAACTCCTTGGTTTACGCAATGTTTATGGTCCACGTCACTGGGAGCGTCATTGGCCCTCTTTATGTTCCGAAATGGCTGCCAACCGCCCGGCATGGAGAGGTATAATTCGGGATATCAATGGAGCCGGCTTATCCTCCAAAAAGAGTCAGCCGCAGTAAAGTAAAGTAAGTAAAGTAATTAAACCTGTGTTAGATAAGATCCAGGCTATTAAGGACGTTACGGAGCCTCGAATCGTGCGCCAGTTGCGAAGGTTCTTGGGCAGGATCAGCTATTACCATCGATTTGTTCCAGGTCTAGCCGGAATTCTGGGATCGTTGACCCGCTATCTTATTCGTGAAAAGAGCATGATGAAGAAGTCTTGGCTTATAAACTTGAGTACAGAAGATCAAAAAAAATTCCAGAAGGCCAAGGAAATGCTAAGTGACATAACCCTATTAGCACCTGTAGATTGGGAGAAACCTTTCAAGCTAATCACAGATGCCTCAGATGTTGCAATAGGGGCAGTGTTACAGCAAAGAGATCAGTACATAGTACGACCGATTGGGTTTTATAGCCGTAAGCTTAATGATCGAGAGAAACGTTATGATACGTTTAGTAAAGAGCTTCTAGCAGTGTATGCCGCAGTGCTACATTTCGAGCATTTCTTAGACGGTGATAAGTTTAAGTTATTGACCGATCATAAGCCGTTGATCAGTATACTTAGTAAAACAGCGAGACTTAATTACTCTCGAAGAGTAAATTCCCATATAACCCGGTTATCAGAGTTCGATTTCACTGTGTCTCATATTGCTGGTAAGGAGAATGTGGTAGCCGATGCACTTAGCAGACCGAATGAAGTTGATGTCGAGCTGATGTTTCAAGGTCCGTTGAAGAATTTAGACAATTCGATGCCTGATTTAGTTAGTCAAATCGAGGAAGCGCAAGGATCGGATCGCTTTACATTAGTTTTGTCCAAAAGGCCAGGATATGTTCGTAAGTTCATAAGTGGTAAGTGGTTGTTATGCGAAACGTCTAGAAGTCAACCACGACCATATGTTCCGTTGGAGTTACGGGCCAAGATTGTCCAAATATTACATGACATGGGTCATCAATCCATTAAAGCCACCATTCGATTGATCAACGACAGATACGTATGGCCGCACATGTCTAAAGACATACGGGTATGGGTAAGAACCTGTGCCAAGTGTCAAACGTGTAAGGTGTGGAGACATACTAGAACCGAGATAAAGAATATTGGGATACCAATTGGACGGTCCAGACACGTACATATAGACTTTGTAAAAACGTCCGAGGTTAATGGTAACAAATATTTGCTAACTATGGTAGATAGATTTAGTCGTCAATTCGAAGTGGCGATTTTAAAAGGCATGACAGCGCAAGTCTTATTCGCGTTTCTACATAATTGGATATCGCATTATCGTGGTCCGGAAAAGGTCACTAGTGATCGCGGTAATCAATTCATGTCCGAGCTTTTCGAAAGATCTCTCAACATCATGGGAACAACTGTATTGCATACTAGCGCGTACAACCCACGAGTAAATGGGATGGTAGAAAGGCTGCATCGTGAAATGAAAGCTGCGTTAAGGTGTACTAGTGGAGCAAGCTGGATACACGATCTTCCTATAGTACTAATCGCCATGCACAACAGATATAGGGCACAATTAGGTACTTCAATAGCAGAACTGGTTTACGGAGAAGCATTAAGGTTGCCTGGAGATCTTCTAATAGAAACTCCAAGTAGTATTGATTGGGCTTCTAGTTATGTAGATTGGTTCGTAGGAGCACTTAGAGATAAGATGCCGTTTGGCTCCGACCAAGACTAGAAAAGCAAAACCCAAGTGCTTTGTGTCCTCTGATCTAAGATCGGCTTCGCATGTGTATGTAACTAATGAAAACAGGAAGAATTGCCTGACAACATTTTACAAAGGACCATATAAGGTCAAGAGGATGACTGACAAGAATGTCATCATAGAGATAAATGGCATTGAGGATTGTTACGTTGGATCGCTGTATTCCCCCAGTTTATCTGGTTAGACGATACGACTGAATTAACAGATGCGTTGAATGACCACTGTTCTATTGGCGAATCTGATGTGTGCAATCCCATCATACAGGCACATAACGAAATGCAGAACTCAGAAGACGCGTTATCTAAAATAACAAAATCTTATTCTACCAGCTCACAACATGAAAACTGTTTTGCAATACCCGATGATACGGAAGAATTAGTGATAACGGTACAAGGCGCGATGCCGACTTCAGGGGCGCCATTATGCACAACTCGTTCTGAAAGAGTGCAACGCCAGCCAAAGAATCATGACTACGTCTACTACTAGCCATCTTTTTTTGAGAAGGTGGTGTATGTGGAGGAAGATAATTCCACCGTCAAAATTAAAGTGACATTAACTGATAAATTTAGACCACCTTGGCTTATTGAAACGAATTTTAATTAAAAAGAATTTTTTACATTTATTTTCCAGAACTTTCTTTGTTTAAATACTTCACTTTGAATTGTGCGCTATTTTCAGTTTTCTAGAATTACTGCCCTCGATTGGTTGTATCTTCCTCGGCCTGCTGCAATTGTTTCATTTTTCTTCATTTAATGTTTGATCAATTTCTACAATATACGCCTGCTAACACTGTCTTCTATTTTTATTGATGCAGCAGGTTGCTATTGAAGAATTTAAGCGGTTGAGAGAAGAAGGAATTTGTAGGCGTTCAAATTCCAACTTTGCATCTCCAATGGTGGTTGTTCCCAAACCTGAACCAGGTCAATGGAGGGTTTGTGGTAACTATCGTCTATTGAATTCGGTAACGAAAGGCGATTCGTATCCTCTACCGAACCAGAGTACTTTGCTCAGGGATATAATGGGGTATAAGGTATATACAACGTTAGATCTGCAGAAGGCGTACTATCAAGTACCTATGGAGGCAGAATCTATACCGCTCACAGCAGTGCGATTCCCTGGAGGAGGATCGCATGAATTCTTATGTATGCCTTTTGGGTTGAAGAATGCAAGTCAGATATTCCAGCGTCTGACAGAGGAAGTTCTTCAAGACTGTTCATTTGCTAGAGTGTATATAGATGACATCATTATATATAGTCAATCTAGGGAGGAAAACCGGGAGCATTTGGACATCGTTCTGTCTAAGCTAGAACATTATGTGTTGGTAGTGAAACCAGAAAAGAGTAGGATTGGTTGCTCTACCGTAAAATATCTTGGACACACCATTTCCAAGGACGGAATCAAGCCCTTGGAAGACAAGGTACAAGCAATCAAGGATGTGCCAGAACCTAGAACTGTACGCCAGTTGCGTGGATTTTTGGGCATGATTAGCTACTATCGTCGGTTCATACCAAGTTTAGCTGGAGTTTTGGGGTCGCTAACTCGACATTTAGTTCGTGAACGGAGCACGATCAAGAAGTCCTGGTTTATTAATTTTAGCCAAGACGACAAGGAAAAATTCCAGAGAGCCAAAGATCTGTTAAGCCAAATGACCACATTAGCACCTGTGGATTGGACTAAGCCGTTTGAGCTGGTCACATATGCTTCTGATGTAGCCATAGGAGCAGTGTTACATCAACGGGAAAATGGTATAGTCAAGCCGATTGGATTCTATAGTCGGAAACTCTAAGATCGCGAGAAGCGATATGATACGCTTGAAAAGGAGTTACTAGCAGTTTATTCTGCAGTGTTGCATTTTGAGCACTACCTAGATGGACATCAGTTTATGATATTAACTGATCATAAACCGTTGTTGAGTATCCTTGGGAAAGCAAACAGGCTAAATTATTCTCGGCGGGTGAATTCACAAATAACCCGACTCGCAGAATTTGATTTTACCATTAGTCATATCTCAGGAAAAGATAATGTGGTGGCAGATAATCTCAGTAGACCAGACGTATCAGATGAAGATATGATTCGTTCAGAGTCACTCGTATGCTCTATTGTATCTTCTAATGATTTTGCTCAGCAATTGATGGAAGCACAAGGTCTTGATCCTTTAGTAGCTGTGTTGGAAAAGAATCCTGCATATACACGCAGTAAGATTGGAGATAAGTGGTTATTATGTGAAATCTCCAGGAGCCAACCTAGACCTTATGTACCGCTAGAATTAAGGTATAAGGTAATTCAGCAGCTACATGAATTCAGTCATCTTTCCATTAAGGTAACTATCAGGATGGTCACTGATAGATATGTATGGTCAAAGATGTCGAAAGACATAAGAGCCTGGGTAAGGACATGTGCCCGGTGTCAAACTTGTAAAGTTTGGCGTCATACCAAAACTGAAATTAAAACGATTGGTATACCAGTGGGTCGGTTCATGCATGTTCATATTGATATAGTAGAAATGCCTGAGATTTCCGGCCAAAAGTATTTACTCACGATGGTCGATCGAATCAGTCGTCAGTTTGAGGTAGCAATCCTGAAGGACATGACAGCTCAAGAGGTCTTACTTATGATCTTGCATAATTGGTTGTCGCGATATGGTGTACCGGTAAGGGTAACTACTGATCGTGGTAGTCAGTTTATGTCTGAACTGTTTATCAGATCATTGAATACAACGGGGATAGAAGTAAGACACACATGTGCTTATAATCCCAGAGCCAATGGGATGGTTGAGAGACTGCACATGGAACTGAAAGCTGCATTACGCTGCACCGGTGGATCCAGTTGGATACATGATTTGCCCATAGTTTTTTTTGGCAATGCGAAACAGATACAGAGTTCAGTTAGGAACATCCATAGCAGAACTTGTTTATGGAGAGCCACTGAGGTTACCTGGAGATCTTCTAATAGAAGCTCTAAGTTGTCTCGATTGGGCCTCTAGTTCAGTAGATTGGTTTGTTGGAGCATTGAGAGATAAAATGAGTCGTTTAGCTCCAACCAAAAACTAGAAGTCTAAAGTCTAAATGCTATGTATCTTCAGATTTAAAGCTGGCATCGCATGTATACATAACTAACGAAAACAGACAGAATTGTCTGACTCCATTCTATAAGGGGCCATATAAAGTCAATCATATGACTGAGAAAAATGCATTTATAGAAGTAAATGGCACTGTAGAATGTGTAACACTGGATCGCTGTATTCCACAGTTTATTTGGACGGAGGAGGAGACTGAGGAACAGTATTCACCGAAGTGCCCAGAAGTTGAGGCGAGATGTGACTCAGAAATTGGTGAGAAAATGAAGAGTCGAATAAATATGGTAAAGAAGTAAAGATTAAAACCAAGAAAACTGAGAATCAAGAACAATGCGTTATGAATATGAAATCTGGTGAAGTACTAGCACAACTTGTTGAAACTCGGTCTGGAAGAGTCATCAAGAAACCGAAGAATGAAGACTACATCATTTATGGTTAATCATCTTAAACATGAGGGAGTATGTAGAGGTTAAATTAATTATCGGACAGAAATTAACCTCTCATATAAAAAAATCAATTTTTATTTTTGGACATTTGATGTTATCGCTGGTTTCGTAAAACAATATTGTAATTTTTGAAAAATATTGCAAAAAATGTTTGGAAGTCTTTTTTTCATATTGTCGAAGTTTTGGACTTGTCTTGTGGGAGGAAAAGAGTTTTGATCTGAGTTTCTGAATTGCATAAGCGGGACACTGCGTGGTTCCGTCTTCGACTCTTTAAAAATTAAACTTTGTAATCTTCTCGTCGTTTTGGTTTTAATTATCAGCGAAAAGAACCACAAATTTGCTGTGTGTTTCGATCTCACATTTACCTTGAAGATCTGATACTTCACGGACTATCTCCAATTGATCTTGTCTAGTCAAAAGGAACTTCGTTTATATTTATTTTTCACCAGATTGAACTATCTTGATGTTAATGATAACTTTTCCCCTCCCCAACCCCTCCCCCTGCTATTAAATACTTTGCTAGTCACAATTCCACTCACCTCCACATATCCTACCCTTGATTTGCTATTTCAATGATTGGGCCAGTTGGCCTTTGATGCCAAATAAATGTATTATTATTATTATTATTATTATTAATGCTTGTTTTAAGGTCTCAATCATTCCAGTTCAGTAATTTGTGGACATCAGCGTATCCGAGTTAGCTTACTTAATTAATAAATATATATATTACAAGTAATTTAATAATATCATGTCTGGTTTATTAAATACTGAGGATACAGAGCAGTTGGCTAGCGGACTCAAGGATTGTAGCTTAAGAGATAGTTCAGAGGAACTTAAGTGTTCCAAGATAGATGATCATTCCGCATATATGGATTTTCCGGGCCTGGCATCCAAGAGACCACCTTATGGTAGTGTCCGACACTGTGAGACTTTTGATAACGTATATAGTACACGACCCTCTAAACATGTATCACTAAATTAAAATCAAAAATCTATAGCATATAAAAAATTCGTGAATAAAGAACTTACGCAGAAAGGACACGCGCATTATTCTGTTCGAAGTTGCACTTAATGTAGCCAACGATAGCCTGTGCAATTAAATTCAAGACTTCCATACATTATCGATGATATTAATAATAATAACTTTTTAAAATGTGCTTTAAAAAGTAAAACTAAATCAGAATTGTTCATAAAAAATATTCTTGTATGAAGTAGAATATAGTCGTTTGAGAATTTATCTTAAAAAACCACGATTACAGTTTAATTTTTAAATATATATTGAAAAAAGCAGATCCTAAATTTAAAATAACACATGCGCAAGTTAATTATATTCGAAAATTTAAAACAAAACTATATTTAATTTACTTACCAAAATAATGTCTCTGAAATTTGCAAAATTGATGTTAAATTGTGGGTAATAGAAGCTTTAATAATATTTTATGGATGTGGAGGCTCCTGTAAACGCCCCAGCTTCATGTATATGCCGTACGACGTTACAATGTCTGATTTGGTGCCAGGAAGGCCGAGTTAGTACTTAAACGAACATTGGTTGCGTGGGTGGTGATAACAATTATTATAATCAAGGTTGCGGTCTTGATATAAACACCTGACCCATTAATTACTTACATATGTCAGTAAAACTAAGAATTGTATAGTGTAGAAAAGGCAATTCATCCAGTAGACCGGTTTCGTCCTTATTGGGAACTCATCAAGTACTGGCCAGAATTTGCCGCGGACAGGATACGAACCTGGGCACGTCTGCTTCGGAATCTGGTGCTCTAACCACTGAGCTATCCTGCCGCACACTACACTACACACAATTTTCAGTTATATACTAACTAATGTAACTTGGTTAGTCAATTTTTCCTTTAGGTGGAGCTCATATGGCATCCATTTAGACCCAAAGTTCCAACTAACCATGCCCAATCTGTCATTACTGAACAGACACCACATTACATGGGGAAGTGGTATTGAAATGAACATTTATATAATTAAACGAACATTGGTTGCGCGGGTGGTGATAACAATTATTATAATCAAGGTTGCGGTCTTGATATAAACACCTGACCCATTAATTACTTACATATGTCAGTATAAACTAAGAATTGTATAGTGTAGAAAAGGCAATTCATCCAGTAGACCGGTTTCGTCCTTATTGGGAACTCATCAAGTACTGGCCAGAATTTGCCGCGGACAGGATACGAACCTGGTCACGTCTGCTTCGGAATCTGGTGCTCTAACCACTGAGCTATCCTGCCGCACACTACACTACACACAATTTTCAGTTATATACTAACTAATGTAACTTGGTTAGTCAATTTTTCCTTTAGGTGGAGCTCATATGGCATCCATTTAGACCCAAAGTTCCAACTAACCATGCCCAATCTGTCATTACTGAACAGACACCACATTACATGGGGAAATGGTATTGAAATGAACATTTATATAATTAAACGAACATTGGTTGCGCGGGTGGTGATAACAAATATTATAATCAAGGTTGCGGTCTTGATATAAACACCTGACCCATTAATTACTTACATATGTCAGTATAAACTAAGAATTGTATAGTGTAGAAAAGGCAATTCATCCAGTAGACCGGTTTCGTCCTTATTGGGAACTCATCAAGTACTGGCCAGAATTTGCCGCGGACAGGATACGAACCTGGGCACGTCTGCTTCGGAATCTGGTGCTCTAACCACTGAGCTATCCTGCCGCACACTACACTACACACAATTTTCAGTTATATACTAACTAATGTAACTTGGTTAGTCAATTTTTCCTTTAGGTGGAGCTCATATGGCATCCATGTAGACCCAAAGTTCCAACTAACCATGCCCAATCTGTCATTACTGAACAGA